>JARSSU010041338.1:0-10265 GCA_029619165.1 Eurosta solidaginis
ACATTTATAATATGCGATTAACGGTTAACTGACATTAAAGGTCCAGGTTTATAGAGTCCGTCTCGAATGTTCTAGGCGTCCGGCGCTTTACCGTGTCTTTGTACTCACGGAATAGTGATCTGCGGACCCTCGTTATGCCTTTCCGTCACGCTCGCTCAGC
Organism: Eurosta solidaginis; assembly: GCA_029619165.1. Taxonomy (NCBI): domain Eukaryota; kingdom Metazoa; phylum Arthropoda; class Insecta; order Diptera; family Tephritidae; genus Eurosta; species Eurosta solidaginis. The sequence goes on from JARSSU010041338.1 coordinate 161, forward strand.
GCGCCGCTGTGGTAGGGGTTTTATTGTCCTCTTCCTTGTGAGCCTTCCCGTCTGACTGCTGCTTGCGAGTTCTATGTGGACTGCCCTGCGGCCAGTCTCTGCCGTATCTTGGATCCGGGGGATCGACTGAAGTGGACGTTTGCCTTTCTATGCCGTGTGTGGCAGTAAAATGTTCCTATACGCGACTCTTAGTATCTCCGCAGCTCGTTTTTCAGTAGTGACGAGGGCGGGGGGGGCGGACAGTTGCTTCGGTCAGTCAGCGTGAGGGGGTCGCAGGGCTCGGCCTGGTCCGGGGCGAGGGGGGGGGGGGGAGGGGCGGGGTGGGCGGAGTGCGCGGAGGAGTTCGCGTCCTCGTCCTACTCTCTGGGTTTCTATAGGGGGCGGGTGGTCTAGAGCTAGTGTAATGACCTATCCATCAAAAATATTTAAGAAAATTTGTATAAATGGTATTGATTGTCCATCGGTATTACCTGGCACATAAGTTCATCCGAATTAGCAGATAAATTTTGGGTCGGCGCAAAACATGTATTTAGGTAAGCCAGTTCGTAGAAAAACGAATACACGATAAGTAGTCTTCGAATTGGATGGAAAGCTAGACCTTAATCTCCTCAGATATATACACCAAATTGTTATTATTAGTAGATATGTATCTCTCCGTAGACCTTGGCGGTAAGGTCGGGTTTTTCTTCTCGTCGCGCAGACGCTGATACATTTCTAAAACAATTTGTGGAAGAAAATTCCTCAGAACAGGATCGTGGCCTGATTTTTCCTTTTGCGGGAAACCACAATACGACTCTTGAATAGAAAATTCTGGAGTGCCGCTGACCGTTGAGATTTCTTATTTTCTGCTTATTTCCACCAATAAAAAATTCGTTTTGGATAAAATATCATAATATAATTGTTAGAACGCAAAATATATGGTAATTCTATACGGCAGAATGACACCGGTAATTACGCGTCCAAAAATACCGAGAGAGTTGTCAAAAGACTCGTATTGACCTCGACAACAATAATCCGAAGGCGGAAAATAAATGACCCCAGAGTGCTCCGAACCGAGGGTGGGATCCATAGTATTTTTGCGCAGAACACCTTTCTGCATTGCCGCCCTTTGGCCGCGCTTATAAAAAATTACATTGGTGGGTTCAACACCGGTTTGGAGACCAAAACTATATCCGCGGAAAACAATTATGTTCACAAATTTTTTGTGGGCACCACAAATCATCAAAATTACAATAACCCACGAAAATTTTAAAAATTTCTTTCGTAAATATCTCTTGACATACCCAAAATGTTTTACCTCCGCTTTCGGATTCGCGATCCTGGATCCAAGCGCGTCTTTTGATACCCCTGTGTGATAATTTTGGACGTGTATTAAGAGTGTCATGCTGTCGTATAGAATTACCAAATATATTAGAGTTTGTTATATTTTTGTTATGAAAACAACACCGAAATAAAAAAATAAAAATGTGAGAGCAGTGAGAATTTTAAAATTTTTTAAACGTCATTCGGCTCTCACCGTTTTACCTTGTAATATTTTATACCATGGTATATACATTGTATATACATCTACATTTGTGGGTAAAAAAATGCGTATCATCACTAGATAATGTTTAGGAGAGCCATCTAGCGGAAATTATGAATACTCGCGACAGTATACATAGTCGCTACAAACGGGTTGTAACTGAATAACGGAGACACGAGCCACTGTTGGTCATTGGTATAACCTTTAGTCGCAACTGAGTATAATCGAAGAGGAAGCCCAGAATAAAACTCGGAATTATAATGCAAACAGTCGTGAAATAGTCCAGAAATCAACCCGAACTGAGCCATAGATGGTATCGAAATCATCCCAAAATGATCCGGAAATTACTTTTTATGAAATGGTCGTTAAATTTTTCCGAAAATTCGGCAACCTGCTTCCGAGATGATTCTTAAGGCAGCCTCGACATGGATTCGAAAACAATCAAGAAAAGATATGAATAGTCCCGACAAAAATTTGAAAACAATTACGAAATTATGCGGAGATAGACCCGAAAGAAATCCCCACAAAACTACATCGCAACATGGAGAAAGTGGCGAAATTATAGCAGATAGCTCCGAAATTGTCCTGAAAATGGTTCCGAAATGATACCGAAATACTTACTTACTACTTTTTCAAAATTATTTAGATTTTGGCCGTTTGGCCGATGCGAACTATATATGAAATATCCTCTAGAAGTATTAATGGAATGAAATAGAAAGAGGGTGTGGTACCTACCATACAAATTTTTCTTTTCATTGGAGAATATTGGAAAAAGGGTGCGTGGCACCTCCCATACAAAATCAAATTTTCGTGTCACACATACCCTTGACTAATGCCAGCTACAACACTATAAATTGGTTCCATGCCTTTATTGATTATACAAACTTTTAACCACAAGTGGTAAGCATTGCAAAAGAGAGTGGTGCACCCACGGAACTCTAACATGATATCTAAATATCTATCTATATATACGACAATACGCTACATGCAAAGTTTTCAAATTCCTTTTTCGGGCGCACCCATGAGAGGCGTGGAAATATAGACCAACATATGAAAAATCAATAACTCTGAGGCTATTAATGCCAGGAAAATTACACTTGGCAGGACAGAGATATTGTTTATATGGAGAAAAAGTGAGAGGAGTTTGAAAAGAGATTGTAGTATGCTCCCTACAATTTTTTCTTGCCATATCATATACATATCTCCTAAGCGGCATACTTCCAACATTGTTGATGTAAAAATTTTACGAGATTTAGATATATTTCAAAAATATGTATGTCAGCTAACACAAAAATCTTTTTATGCATAGATACGAAAGCAATTAACTGGTATTTGCTGGATACTGCTAATATGGAAAGCCTCAGTAGCCAGCATTTGAAACATTTTGTAAAATTTATACTTCTCAAGTCGATCTCAATTATTCTCTAACCTTTTTTTACTTCATTATTTTATATCGTATATTTGATTGTAACATAATATAGGCAGGGTACATTTATTTTGATTTTTACCGATCGCCAAAAAGGTAAACGTTCTCGAGAAAAAATTTCAATTATACAACAAGTAAGAAAGTCTAAGTTTGGGTGAAACCGAACATTACATACCCAGCTGTACACTTGAAATGTTATTGTTGTTTGTTTTTTTGCTTAATAGTTTTACAAGGCTGCGCAATAATACATATACATATGGTTCTATTCTGAGCTAATTTTTCTTCGAGTTATGGCTCCCGAAACATAAAAATTGCTTAGTCATAAAAGGGGCGGTGCTACGCCTAAATTAAATTTGAATTTTTTCCTATTTACTGTTATAAATCCACTTGGGAAATGAAATACCATTGATATAAAGCTCTTTTTGCAAAGATGTAGCTTATTTTATTCGTCCACGACCCTTTTAAAATCTTTTATTTAAAAGTGGGCGTGATCCTTAACCGATGTCGTTATTTTTCTTCAAAGCATTCCTTATAGTAAAGGCAACCTCTCTGCCCAATTTTGTTACGATAGGTTTAATTTTTGATTTATGATTAATAATATTTGTAAAATTGATTTTATCACAAGTGGGCGGTGCTACACCCATTTTAAAAAAATGTTTTCAAATTTTTATCGAGAGTCTCAATATTAGTCCACGCGTCAAATTTCAGCATTCTGTGTGTATTATTTACTAAATAATCAGGTTTTTTGTGTTTTCCAAAATGTTATATATATAAAAAGTGGGCGTGGTTATCATCCGATTCCGTTCATTTTCAATATATCTCATTATTTACTCAAGTTATGGTGTTAACGGACAGACGGACGGAAGGACATGGCCCAATCCAATTTTTTTTTCGATACTGATGATTTTGTTATATAGAAGTCTATATCCATCTCGATTCCTTTATACCTGTACAACCAACCGTTATCCAATCAAAGTTATAATACCCTGTGTATAAGTACAGCTGGGTATAAAAAGAAAGTCGAAGAAAAAAATTGCAAAGCGTCTACCCAACAAGATGGGCCAATGTCATGAAGCGGTATCCACATACATTGAACTTCAGCCAGCAATATTCGAAGCCTTTGGAGAGATAGCAGAAGGAAAACGACAAAACTTCAGCACAAGCTTCTCAGTTTCAAGCTGCTATTTCTAGCATGCAATTCCAAACGTTAATGTTGTTGTTGTAGCGATAAGGACACTCCCCGAAGGCCTTTGGGATTGTTATCGCTGTTGATGGTCCTTTGCCGGATGCAGATCCGGTACGTTCCGGTAACAAGCACAATAAAGGTACCAGCCCGACTAACTCGGAAAATGATTTGTTATGACCACATGAAACTTTCTAGGCCATATTTCAGGAAAAATGTTTGGCATACCCGGTGATGGCAACGTTTGCTTCGATGAAAATGATGGAAACGAAATATTACAAACTCTTAAAGACGCATTCGCTACCACCAATGATCGAGCAAAACAACTTGGAATTTTAACTATTGCAAATATTGGCCTCAGCTACAGGTCATATGATTTGGTATAACACAAATACTAGCTACCTGCTAAGTGATTAGTAAGTTTGTTTACAAGTACACATACATAAGTATGTATTACGTAGTTAAGTTAACCATGCAAGTTAACACAGTCAAATATTAACTTTAGCTTTCAGAAAAATGCTGCAACAGTGTGAAGAGTTCCAATTATTTACTTACCTGCTCCATTTGCAAATTGATGATTAGGCAATATTTCGCAAACATTAAGCAGAAGCGATCGCAACGGAATAAAGCCGCCGCGTCTTCCAAGTATAACAACAAAAAAAACATAGCAATAAGAATTATTGTAAATTAGCGAGTAAGCAAAATTGTAATATAATACTGTTTTCACACGGACGGCTTATTGAATAGTAAAGGCAGTTTTCTACATTAAGACGCTTATTGAGCTCAATCTTCCCTACAAATTCGAATCTATAATTATTTCATTAGTAGCTAATCGAATGCCTAATGAGTCAAAAGCACAATGCAACTCTGTTGGCAGCGTTCCGCTTCCGTTTCCGCTTCTTAGTTTTTGGTGTGTTCAGTGCTTAAAAATGTCATTTGTCAAAGTAAATGTCATTGTCTACATGGTGGAACGATACAAGGTGGCCGCATCGAACAGCTGATTATAACCTTTTTTATTTGATTTGATACATCAACTACCGGCGCAGTACGATTTTGACATTTGTCCATCGAATTTACAAGTACATGGCATTTTTTTATGTTTGTAGGTATGTCACCATGCTGCCACCTCGTATCGTTCCGCCATGATTGTCTGTCATATAGCATTGTCATTTTATTCGCTTGACATTTCATCCTTCATTCTAATCGAGCAGTTACTATTTACGATTTCACTAGAAGGTGAAATGAGATCATTAAGTATCTGTGTGAAAACAGTATAAAAGACTGAAATAAATAAATCAATTAGGTTCAGTTGGTTCAGTTGATAATGTAATGATTGAGTTTAATTTTGTTATCGACGGAGCACGGGCAGTAACTTGCATGCATACACAGGCAGGTGTTGGCTGTATAAAATTGTAGCACGTACCTGCTGCAAGTAAATGTAAGCAAGTTGCTCCAGGTCAGGTCAGAAATGAGTTAATATCTTTTGAACCACAAAATTGTCCAACTTAAAATAAAAGGGTTTTTAGGTGAACGTGTATCGCATATTATATAAATTTTTTCGAAAATATTCGTGGGGGAAACAGTATGTAATAATTATCTTAAGAATTCATTTTTTATTCATTACTTTGATTTTTTATAGTTAAATATTTTTTAACGCAGTTATAAAGTAAATATTATTACCTTCAAACAAAATAAAAGTTAATAAGATACGACGAGTTGAACCAAAGATATACCATTTCTAATGTGGGCAAGTTTGCTTACCCATCGAAGCTGAGCACCCGCATATCTCTGAAAAAAAATTTTTTTCGAGGAAATCCTAATATATGTGTTGACTTACATTGCGAAAAGATTCCAACAAATAGATTTGGAGTCTTTTTAAAAAAGTGAACATTTTTTTTCTACAAATCCGTTCGATTTGTAAAATAATGACCCATACAGCTAATACTCAAGAATGATTTTTTAAAGGCGGCAGTGTCCTGAAATTATTCCAAATAGCCCCCAAAGAGATTCCTGGATATTCCCAAATTGATGAAATCGTCTTGAAATCGGCGGAAATCGATGCGGAAAACAATCCGAAAAGAGAGAGGGCGACCGGGGTTCTCGATTGATGAAATGTTTCCAAAATTATTATACCTCTAAAAAGACGTTAGACCTAATATAACTGGTTAATACCAAGATGTTCTTGGCCGAATCGCACAAAAGCGTATAGCAGCCCAAAGTGCGGAAATGAGCACATCCATACATACATATCTATATCTTCTATATACATATGTATGTATATATATCTATAAATCTTATAAATAAAGTCGCTAAATGCCATGTATGCACATAACTTCACACAGATGCTCCGAGTTTTAAAACGGTTTCTTGCATTTGAAAGCTTAGCTACGTGAGATGGTACAGTTTATATAATTTGAAGGTATATATTATAGGGGCGTGGCAAATTGCCAAAATGTAGTAAAAAATCATAAAATTTTTGTTTACACAGCTATAACTCATAAACGGATGGATGGATTTAAAAAATTCTACTTTTCAGTAAAACTTTGAAATATTTACCTTCGATCTGCATCAAAAAAAATATTGATTCCTTTCTTATATCAGCCAAATTGTTTAAACAAAAGTAACATTTTTATCGAAAAATGCGTATGTTGTGTTTGTTCGCGGTGAACTGTCCGCGCTAATTGCTTTTGAGTGAGGCTTGATGCGACACATACATACGTACATATATAGCATTCGCTGCGTTATTTAACTTCAGGGCGTAGGTTTATAGGTATGAATGGATGTACATCACTACATAGCAGGCATGCTTACCTGCAAAAATCGTTGGAGCATGTGGTCCACTGGAGTACTTACCATTGTAGTCCACTGTAATGCAGCAATGGACCAACTCATGTTTATACACGAACATATTGTAAGCCGATCATTGCTCGTTTTTAGCGATTGTAATCACTACACGATGTTTATTGGTCTCTGGGTACTCCATGGATTACTCTGATGTAATGCGGAGCTGGAGTATATGGTCCAGTCCTAGGACATCGCAATGTTAATTGGACCATATTTTTTATATGAATTGTGGTTAATTTTGGAGCACCCGGTTGGTCCATAGCGAGTACTCCATACATGCATGCATGGAGTACTCGCGATTTTTGCAGGGTAACCAACGAACCGATATCATTTCGTTACGATAATCAACGTTAATAAACGAAACAAAGTAATTTCGTTTCGTTTATTAGCGTTAAGAACGTCAATTTAACGTTAATCTGACGTTTCTTAACGTTAATAAACGAAACGAAATGACTTTTTTTCGTTTATTAACGTTAATTATCGCAACGAAATGATATCGGTTCGTTGGTTAAGCATGGCCGCTACATAGTATAAAACAAAGTCGCTTTTTCTGTCTCTATGTCCCTTTGAATGCTTAAACCTTTAAAAATACGCAACGGATTTTGATGCACTTTTTTTAATAGATAAAGAGTGATTGAAGAGGAAGTAACGGATGAACATATTTGGCTGAAAATTGGTGGAGGGGTAGCTTAGAACCAGGAGACAGACATAGGCTAATTTTATCCCGTTCTGGATAGGGTGTTGAGATCAAAACGTGGACCTGGGTAATCCTGGGATATGTTTGTACAATATGGGTATCGAATGTAAGCTGTTTATGAGTACTTTGATACGGGGTATTTTTCGTACCCGCGTGTAACTAGGGTCTCGATATATAAGCGAAAACGTGGACGCGGGTACCCCTAGAATGTGTTTATAGAATATGGATAACAAATGAAAGCTGTTGATGAGTGCTTTAGTACAGGGTAATTTTCATGTCTATTTGTGACTAGGGTCTTGAGATATAGGCCAAACCCTGGATCAGGGTAACACTAGGATGTGTTTTTACATTATGGGTATCAAATTGAAGCTGTTGATGAGTGCTTTAGTGTAGGGTAGTTTTCATACCTATAGGTGACTAGAGTCTCGAGATATAGGCCAAAATGTGGACCAGGGTAATACTAGGATGTGTTTTTACATTATGGGTATCAAATTGAAGCTGTTGATGTGTGCTTTAGTACAGAGTAATTTATACCGCTGGGTGACTAGGGTCTCGAGATATAGGCCAAAACGTGGACCCGGATACCCCTAGAATGTGTGTGTAATATGGATATCAAATGAAAGCTGTTGCTCAGAGCTTTAAAATAATTTTCATTGTGATATTCGATTTAGTCGCATCAACCTGGCAAAACTGATAAATATGTATGCGAAGCCGAAAAAAAGCATGAATTGATAATACCCACATACCTATTTACATACGTCCTATTCGATTTGCCTGAAATTTGGTATATACATTTTCCTATATTAGTATTTACGATCCTTTTTTCGGGGAAGTAGACCAGAGACGGGCTGGGAATGAGATTAGGACTATGATAAGGACTGAAACTCGGAGTGGGACTGGAACTCGGAATGCGACTGGAACAAAATACATACCACCCTCTGGGACTGGCAATAAGGGATGAAGAAGAAGGGGAAAAACTTGAGAGAAGAGAAAAGGGGGAAGGATAAGGAGACTGAGAAAGAGATATAGTGAGACGAAAATAGAGATAGATGAAGCGAAAACGACGGAGGGAGGAGTGAATAAAACGATTAAGAAGAAGTGAAGAGGGGAGGGCAGAGTTAGAGAGAAAAAGCTTATTAAAATGTATGCAGATAGACCAAATTTAGGGCAGGACAACGTCTGACGGATCCGCTAGTGTATGTATATGTCAGACTTCAGCTTTACCAGAAAACTCCTTATTTTATATGAGAAGTAAATATTAAAAATTAGCGCACCAATATTGCGATATCCTGTATAGGTAGGGCATGTACATAAATTTAAATTTGCTTAGATTAAAGCATGAAGCTTATTTGGCAGTTGTTTCCAAAAAGTCAACATGACAGCATTGTGACAATTGCATTAATGACCATAACGGTCTTTTGAAAAATATAAATTTTTTGTCAATTTTGCAAATTTTAAATTTTTTAGAGAAACACACATTTTAATTGAGGTTACCGGAGGTCAAATTAAAGTTCATTCACTGTCTTTTGCGCCTCCTTCACTTAAAGTTTATTGACGAGTTTTATGGGTAGTGACAGTTTTGCAACAACAAAAATGAAACTTGCATGTACATATTTACGTGTGAATGCATATACACAACGGTGCAAGGAGATATAATGTTAAAAATCAAACATGAGGAGTGGTAATCAATCTTTCCCTCTTTATCTTCCATTTCTGAACACACGTCCCTCTTAATTCGGGCCTGAACTTTCATATTGTAACGATTTTAGTGCAATTCCTCTTATTTGCAACGTTCTGCTAACGTTCGAATCACTAAACTGTTGAATAAATAACTCCAATGTTCAATAATGCATAATGGCCTTTATTAAAGTACTTCACAATAACTCTTATACTTCGCAACTGATAGCTTGCTTAAATCAAACTGATTGTCGTGCCTGTACTGTTGCCGCTTTTATACTGTCCGGTTTCCTCGCCGATACATTTCTAGGCGCTTCTATTTCCAGAATATACTAGTTAGTTATCAGCTATAAATTTCTCAGCTATAACTACAGATGCACAATTTTATAGCTTCTCTCATACCCCATGCGCGTGTATATGTGAGTAATACTTGCACAATTATTGCATACTTTCGGGAGTATCTCAGATATATGCATGTGGTTGTGCGTTGCTTCTCCGCTGCATGTACGTACATATATGTAGACATAATGATTAATTTGGTTATGTGCATACAAGTCACTGCTCAGTATCGGCTTAGAGATGATAGTACCCCTTAGTGTTGCTAGTATTCGTCACACTGCCCTCCACCTAAGTCTGATCGTCCCGATCAGACAAATCTCTTGATCTAAACGCTGCCAGCCTTTCCAAATGAACGACTTTCATTTTGGTTCGTGGTTTTCCAATAGTTTGTATGCGGTACACTACATCGTTGATCCA
>JARSSU010041340.1:0-30283 GCA_029619165.1 Eurosta solidaginis
AACTCATCTGCCTTGCAGATGCACGTTCGGAGTCGCCTTACAAACATGTAGTAGGTCCCGTCCGGCCAATTGGTAGGGAAAATCAAGAGGAGCACGACGCAAATTGGAAGAGAAGCTCGGCCTAGAACTCTTCGGACGTTATCGCTCCTTACATTTATTTATTTTATCACAACGTTTCCTAGCGAGCGCAAATAGCATAAATTTGCCAACTGCTGCGCTGTATTTAATATTTGTCACTTTTATTTACTGACTTTTATTTATGTTTTATTTACATTTATGAATCAGTTTATACTTTATTGCACACACTCACAAGCCCTTTCAAGCACACCGGACGCATTAGGCGCTTGTATTTAAATTTCAATGCGATTGTGCCGTTATGTTTCATATCGCTCTTACACGCACTTCATGTATTTATTTACTGCAGGCACACACAACATATATAGTCTCACATATGACCAACAAAAAATTGTGTAAGCGAAAATAAGTTACACGGCGTCAGTACGATGGGAGCTACTATGTATGTATGTCTAGTCCCTATACGAGATGTGACCTGCCAACTTTTGTGCTGTTGTTGTGATAGTCTCAAACAGACCCTTCGATACACGTGGGTGTTACCGATAAGCGTATAGTCAAGATTCGATAAAAGCATGAGCTTCTGAAGTCTATAACTTGGAGAAAGCACCGGTCATTGCGAAACCCCAGCTGGTTGAAGCTTATATTACGCCCACAGTAAGGCATATCCATCGTAAGATATTCACAGATCAGAAGATGCGAAGTGTGAAAAAAATCGCTCACGGACGGTCGTTTTTCCGTATCTACAGTACGCCCGTAAACCTTTGGGAAGTGTTTTTTTGTTTTTCTCTTACGAAGGCACGAGCTTCGTATAATCTACTAAATTTCACAGACAGGTCTTGAATGACAAAAACAAGATTTCAGCGCAGTGGAGCTAGACCCACCAGATTCTAGTATCGAAGCGAACCCTGCACATATCCGGTAAAGGACTGCTCGGCCTCCGGAATTTTTCTAGCGTTAACACAGCACCAATAATAACCTGTTTTTAGACAAGAGTCAGTGTGTCAGTTCATGTCATTATGTCGTTCATTCACACTCTACATTAAAGCTTTTGATCAATAAAATAAGCCACTTATAAGGTGCTTTTATTTTTTGGTGAACTAATGTGTAATATTGGACTGGGTCCAGTTCTTTTATGAAATAAAAACTAGTAACAAAAGTCCGCTCCGTAAAGCTTATATTGTGGGGGTCTCGGAACAAATTTTTTATTTTAACTTGACTACTTGGGCTGCAAGATTTGAAGATCCTACCAAAGAAGACTTACACAGATGCTCATATCGCTAAAGAGAAAAGACTTAAGGCTCATGATTGGTATGGTAACTAGATACGGCCTTCTGTCATCACATGCTAGTGATAGAAGATGTAGGAAGTGCTGGTTAGAGGATGAAACGTTCGAACACGTTTTGTGGTCCAGTCATGTGCTCACCAGGCTAAGAAGCCAGCACTAAAGAGTAGCACAGCTACCAAATCTAAATGCAGCAAGAACATAGGTTCTAGAAACTTTTAGTATTTGCCAGACGGACGGATACAATCTATAACATAAGTCCTGGTACTAACTTGTGGTCTTTCCATTTGGTCATCAAACGAACTTCTGGTTACACATGGACACATTATGTCCTGTGAGATTTTCATTGACCGGCTTTAAGACGCTAGAACTTGCGTAGAAGACAAAGCTATGGGAAAAGGACTTCAAGCCTAGAAACATTAAAAGAGAGTTATAAAGCTCTTCATATCCAAAACAATGTAAAATGATGAGTTTTGCAATAATTTGTTGCAAACACTTTTTCACCCACTCTAATATGAATGACATCTGCAATTTATTATATTTATGTTGAATATATGAATGTGCCATACAATAAATTTAATATATGAAATTCCATAAAACGTACGCTTCTCTCCAGGCCATGTTTACATAAATCGTCCATGCACATGCTTCAGTTGTAATGTTGCAGAAAACTTAAGCCGCACAGTGTTCCATAGCGTTGGGCGCATTCATTTAAATTCCCATGCCGATCGCTTTTTTATATGCGGAATGCCGATCGCGGCGCTGCAATGCGGCACTACACACACACACACACACATGGCGCCCAAGCAGGAAAGATACCGCAGATGTGAATGAAGGCGATAATCCCGCGATGCGACCAGAAACAGTGACGAAAAATGCACGCGTAAAGTAGAATCACATGTAAAGAGAGAAAGAAAGAGCGACATAATAAAAAACAAATAAAATAAAAATGTGTTTTTTGTAAGAAAACGTGCAATCAAAAAGAAGTTATAAAACATTGTTTAGTGGCTGTAATAAGTAAGTGCAATAAGCTACGCTTTTTGTAATTTTGTAAAATTTAATTTAATTTCTTCCAACAATTTCTATTTCTAACTCAGCTCCCTTTTATTTCTGTGCTCTTTCATGTTAGCGTGTGTCTTTCTTAGTGAATTTTTTGAGGTGATAACAGAGAATGCGTAAAATATTAAAATTTTTCGAGCTACTAGTAGCTTTCCGTTTTCCGCTACCTGAACACAAAGTTCACTTATTAACGAAAAGCGGCTTTTGATATATAAACATCTTTGGTCACGGTTTGGGAGAATTCAGTTATGTAATCGTAGGGATAGTGAAGACGTCATCTCCGTAAGCATTATGTGGAAATATTGCACCTGAGAACACAGCCGTATGATGCCAAAAAAATACAAGCAGGTCCTCAATGAACTCCACAAACAGGCGTCGGACCTCTATGCCAGGAACTTCCCGGTGAACTCTGTACTCAAAGAACATGCCTAAACTTGTAGAGAGGAGCGCTACACTCCCTAGGGAAACGCGAGTCGCTCTAGCTCAACTTCGATCTGGATACTGCAAACAGGTTAAACTCTTACCTATCCGAATCAACCCGACATACAAAACATATGTCCTGCTTGTGACGTGTTCCTATATTACACCAACCATCTCTACACTGTATTGTGGAACCAATGCCTCTACAACCTTCTCATTATGGTCCACCCTGTTGAAACAGCAAGTTTCCTTGGACTCCCGTTAGAGGATATTGATGATAATTTGTGATCGGTCTCACCTATTGGATGGGGCGAAGCACCGTTACAACAACAACAGAGGAAGGCGTAGGCCGTAGTATTGGAATCATATGCTATACGGAGGAATATAAAGTGTACGTGTGGGCGTTTGTGTCCTGGTCGAGTCTTTGGGAATACAAAATACAGTCTAATATTGGGAACAATGTACGTCGCAGAGTTGATATAAGTGAAACCAGACAGCAATTAGGGCAAACCAAGGCGTGTTGCAAATTTGTTATCAAGTGTTAACGGTTTGCCATCGAGGAATTTCGGTTTTTTTTATAAAAGAACACTTCTTATCGACAACTGTTTTCGGTTGTTATGAATGTGTTATCGGCGAAGAAGACGAATTATCGATTTTTGTGAAGTATGATACATTTTCTATTTGTAACAAAAGTTATCAATGAGTTATCGACAAACTATCGGTTTTTTATAGAAATTTTATCGATTATTTACCGAAAATTTTCTTTATTTTATTAAAACGTTATTCACTTTTTATAAAAAGAAAATCGATATTCGGATTTTTTTACTAAAAATTATCGAAAATTCAGCGACTTGCTTTCAAAAAATTACCGATTTTAAGTTGACAAGCTATCGATATCTTTTCGCAGTGTTACCAATTTTTACTGATTTCTTAATACACAACGGTTCAGTATATAAAATAAATAAAAATTAAACCGATAAGAAGCTGATGACTTGGCGAATAGAAGCTGATAAAAACCAATAATCCGACGATATAATTCTTCATCGATAATAAGCCGACAGTAAAACAATCACAAAGGACAATCGATTGTTACCGATAGGTTGTATGTTAACACATAGAATTTTCGAGTAATTGGTACTCGCGCCGTTTTTTAAAACTATTATCACATCAAACTAAGCTTTATTTGTTCTTGCTACTCCCTAATTCGGATCCACTATTTACTTCTCCTCTTCTATTTGCGCGCATTTCAAATCTTATTAGCTACACATCCTTACCCTGTTCATACGTCATGATATTTTCCACGCTAAACGATGCAATGGGGAAACAAAATTACTTCCTTTGTTTATTGTTGCTTCTAGTGGTTCACGTGAATATGAGTGACTGTAAAGCGCAGCAGAAGAAAGCAAGAGGGGATGGAAACAAAGAAAAAACTAAAGCTAAAACTACATACAAACAAAAATACTTGAGACTCTAGTATGCGGTTAGCTGTAATAAAAGGGAAAATAATAAAGTCGCATTTAATCGAGTTTCCTGTCCGAACTGACATTCATTACAGTGAATGAGAATGGAATGTAGATGTCGCACGAGCTTGAGATAGAAAAGAACACAAGCTAAAATGGCTTATGCGGACACTTGACATTTTTAGAGCTTTTATATTATTTGAATTATATTTCTTTTGTTAAATTATTTATCTCCCAGTTGAATAGATTGGCCACATCCGTTCCTTCTGGGTTTCTTCCTTTGTCCGACGCTATACAGTGATAGCATTCATAGTAATATATAGATTTTTCGCAGATTTCCTTAGCCTCTACTTTCACAAATTGGAAAATAGTTCCGTCTCTCTGAAATGTCCGCTTCTCTTCTTCTCCTTTCCTTTTTCTTGCGGCAGTGCTTCGCCCCATTCCAATGATCAATGATCAAGTGACATGGGTGTTAGAGGCGTTGGTTCCGTATTTGCAATTGAAAGATGGTTGATGTCACGTCATCACACACTACATGCAGGGCTATAATTAGGTATGTCGGGGTGATTCTGGATAAGAAAGAGTTTAGCCTCTTACAGTATCCAGATCGAAAATTGCTTTGCTCAGCTGCGGGTTTCGGGTATTTGACATTCAAAACGGGGTTCGCTGGGAATTTATCAGCATAAGGCTGACTTTGCCGACTTTTTGCGGCGGGGACTCCTAAAGTTTCTGGAAGAAAGGGACTCTACAATCATACGCCTCTTAATACCATGACATATACGACGTCCCGTGGCAGTTCTTAGTACGGTGTTTGACATATCGGAGACGAGTAGCATGCAATCAATTCTAGGTAGCTAGAAGCATTTCTTAGCCTTATCCAAATGCCGCCATCTAGCGTTTGTTAATTGGCAACAACTCTGATTTTTAGTACAATTGCAACTGCCTCTCGCCAAAATGCAGATCATTATCGAACGTCACATCCAGTTATTTTTTAGCCCACAGTCGGTGGTAATTCCATCGATGCGTATGTTCATATTTCCGTCGCAATGATTCGATAACGGCTATTGCCCTGACCACAAGATCTACAGTGAGAGGTGCAACAAAGTGTTCAGGGGCTCCGTTGTAAAGAGGACAGGAACATACTAAAAAAAAAGCTCGTTTTTATAATTTGCAAATATTTTTAAGTTTATAGGCTTTGTAAGTACAGGCGAACTAAACGAGAACACCAACAGACTTCAACTTTGGCTACGAATTCTATTAGTCGTATTTTTTACATGTATATACATCAACATTTGCGACTAAAACAATGCAGCTCTGCTCCGCAGAAATCAAAACAATAGAACTACATTACTTACATCTCTCTCTCTCTCTCTCTCTGTTGCTTTTTTGTTTTTTAATCAGGGATAATAAACACTAAAACGTGGATGAAAACCATTTAAAGTAATTTAGAAGTTCTGATTTTAAAACCCCTATATTATGTAATGTGGATAAAATTGTGCTCTTAAAAGTCCATACCAAGTTTAAGAGCAGATGTATACGCACATGATAAGAAACACAGCTATTAAATTTTAATTCGAATAAATAAATTTAAACTTAAAACACATTAGAACTCTGAAAAAATATTACTTACTACTCAATAAGAATTCGTAATAAATCATGAAACAGCGAATGTCCGGGTTTGGCGAGTAAATGCTGAGACTCACAGAAGGTGCGCATTATACATTGACGTGCTGGGTAATTATGTCTGTGTATAAAGCAACAACAAAATAATGATGCATAATAAAGCAGCCAACAGCAAAAGTGCACAGGAGCCAAATCGGAAATGCAGCAGCACAAATCGATGAACCCGAAAAATATACCAAAGAAAATTAAATGAAACATAAAAATTGAGAAGTGAAATCAATTAGCAATATAATTATACAGCAATTAATATCAAGGGTTGTAGGTATGTTGGTGTGTTGAACAGCGTAATTAACAATATGAACTCATTGTGCCGGAATTTCAGTTCAAATGGAAGATATTTTTGATACATATTGTAACGAATGTTGGGAAATTCCGCTTATTTGGAACCTTCTGCTATGTTCGAATCACTAAACTGTTGAATAAATAACTCCAATATTCAATAATGCAAAGACCATTACTACTACGACTACTTTACAATAACACATCTACTTCTCAACTAATAATGTGCTTAAATCAAACTGATTGCCATGCCTCAGCTGGTGTTGCTTTTTATACTCTTCGGTTTCCTCGTTTGCATATTTCTAGGCGTTTCTAGAATTTACTATTTGTTTACCAGCTATAAACTCACCAGCTATAACTACAAATGCAGCTATAACCCGCATAGCCATATGCGCGTGTATATGTGAGTGATACTTCCACCGATGATTGCCTACTTTTGGGAGTATCTCAGATATATACATGTGTTTGTGCGTTTCTCTCCGCTGCTTGTATGGACATATGTGTAGACATAATGATTAATTTGTTTACGTACATACAATTGTGGCAGCTTGCTTTATTGTTGTTGTGGCTTTATTTACTTAGTTTCAGATTAGTGATGTGCGTATCACTTAGTGTCACTAATATTCGAAACAATATTGTTGAAAACTAAAGATATTCGAATTCAAATTGAAATAGATATACCTAATTGTGAATTTTGATATACATATCTACAAGCAATGCGTACTTATGTATGTGTGTGTGGTTATTTGGAATTTAAAAGAAATATTGTTGGTGCTTAGGTACCGATCATTCCAAAAAGTTTCCACCAAGGGATGCTGACAACTTTTCGAGAGAATGCCTTCTATGAAAACCTTATTAATTTATAGAATATATTTCGTACTGATTTCAAAGAAAAGTTCTTTTTACTCACGTTAGTCCTCCATGACAATAATATTTTATTTGGGAGGTTTTCAAATCAACTTTCCTCACTCGAAAAACTTGATATCTGCAAAATATACCAAGTCGGTGATAATGTTGTCATTGAATGGTATTTTACCTGTGCAGACGGAGGAATCAAAATATAAGCAGTTTGCAATGATACAGGGTGTCGAAATTTTGCTTTTTTCTTCGCTCGTTTTTCAATTATCATTTGACTACAAAATTTCAAAGCGCAAAGACACTTTGAAGCATTTTTTTCCGAACTTTTCAGAAACAAATACTTATAAAAAAAAGTTTTTGGAAATTTTTCAAAATTTGGTTCTCTATTTTTCAGTTTAAATTTGTTAAGTGTTGCTCAAAATAAACTCGAATAACCTCCTCGCAATGAATATTTTAATCACTTTGTATGGCAGTGTCAATTTTTGGGGAAGTGGGCGTGGGTTGTCGAATTACATAAAGATGTCTCATAATGTTTTAAATGTATCGTGCCATAAAATGGACGAATGGGCCTAACGTGTATAGAAAAATGTTCGATATGCCTCCAAATCCCAATAGTTTGGAGCGCTTTATTATTTTCTGAAGTTTTGTTGAAATCTTTTTCAGACACGTCTTAACCGCTTTTGGAGCTCTTTGATAAGTTTCCGAAGTTCCATTGGATATTTTACTATTTTTTATTTAATGATTTGGAAATAATCGTTACATCAGGAGGGACAGGCGGCGGCTGGATTATGCGTTGTAAATCTCTTCAAAGCCCTTTTCTCCCGGGAGTGGGATTTGAACCCGCACTCCAATGATGGCTGAACTGCCTTCTTTACATATTTTATTCTTGAAACAGTACAAACTGCGTATATTAATTTTTCTGTGAGTAGTGGCGTCGAATATGTAAACAAAGACCGTATCTAAGAACTAGGGTTGCCGAACAAAAGAGCCTTCAACAAAGGCGGCTTTAATCTGTGACCGAAAAACTGCACGGTGTTCAACTGGAGTTTAAAGGCAAACTTAATTAGGTAAAGTTTGGAAATAACTTTACTTTGGACAATACTTACTGCTATGAAGGTGTCTGGACTATGACATTGATGTCGGTTATAAAATGAAAAAAAAAGTTAGTTATAAGCTTGATTTCCAGCTTTTAGCTATTTTGATAAATCTAAATAACAAAGAGACCCTCACACCCATATGCACTACTCAAGAAGGTAACAAAGTGCTCTAAAAAAATGTAAAATTATCAGGCTGGGCTGCAATTTACTTTCGAGTTCGGCCTATTTAAATTTACTGAGCCCAACACGCAATTTCATACGAAATTTAATTCCAGCACATCCCAGTAAATATAACATGCATTAGTACTACGGGGTATGAAATCATACAAATAGTCGAGGTTCATACTTACATGTTAGCCCACTTGCCCATCAAATCGAAAAAGACGCGTTCAGCATTGTGTTGCAAACTCAAATTCATCAAAGCTCTCATCAAATTGATGACTAACATTATCAATATTTATCTTGCCTGCAACATTAGCATTGACGTGCCGACGGCCTTCATCTTCACTGCTACGTCTTTGTTTACGCCCAATCATTTCTCGATGAGCCACACACCATTTTCCCCAGCTGTGATACTGATTGCCATATATATTTCGTCTGGGGCATGAATGACGCTGCTCTTTTTGTAGGCGGCAAAAGCATGATGAATAGCAGTGGGAATTTTTTCAATTTTCTTCGACAATATGGGTTTGTGGCAAATCTCTGGTGTTGTTGTTGTTGTTGTTGAACGGATGTTAGTTTATATTGTTGTCGCTGCTCATGTTCTCTTAGCCATTGATGTTGCAATGGCCTTTGCCACCGAGGGGCCTGCATTTTCTTCTGTTGAAGGCCAATAGGGAGTTACATGCCCTTGGTGCAGCCAATGTTGTTGTTGCTGTTGCTGCTGCTTACACTCAATGCTGCCAACTTTGATGATTGCATTGTTGGTGAAATTGTTGCAGCTATCGTTTGTTTATTTTCTTCGACTCTGTCTGCATCGTTTTGGGTCTTAGAGAATCCAAAGTTGTTGGCAATTCATAGTTGAATGTATATTCGTAGACTCGTTTAATCCACGTGGCATCTTCTGGCAGTAGAGCTTTTGCAATGTTGCCCTGTACCTGTAATGCAAACATAAGAAATATGGACAATTTAATGTGCATGCAAAATATGATTACACAACAAACACATCTGCAAGAGTAGGCTGACTCCACTTGATACGTGTGTGTGGCCTGCAAACACATGAATTTGTATCTTCAAAGATGCCTTCCAGTTACGGTCTCGAAACTATATCTACAGCAAAAACTTACCCCCACCGTTGAGCCCTTTTCGAATAGCAAGTATCTGCGTTGCCGCCTTAACCAGGTCTGTGGATTATTGTGCTGACTAGTTGGCGCTAGAGCGCTGGTAACCGCACCAGCTTTCATAGCGTTTGTTATTGTTGTTGCATTTAGGCTTTCCACAATGTGGTTGGTGCAAATTAGCAGCTTTGCTAACATCACAAACAAATGCAACATACTGCCTGTATCTAAGTGCCAAAGCAACTCTGCTTAGCTACTTGCGTCGTAGGTGCTTGTGTGCAACTGCTGCCATGGCTTGTTGTGAGCTGCTTTAAACAATCTTTGACTAAATGGCACCTATAATACAAGGGACATATGTAACTTTGAGGTTTATTTGCTAAGCAGTTAAATTATTACATCGTTTTTTTCGTAACCGTAACTCTTCTTTCAAAACAATATGCATACGAGCACTTTACCAACCATTTTCACAAGAGTTCCATAAATAGCTCCATCAATCCCTAGGTACAACATCTTCGCCGAGTACTTCACCACTGTCCCTATTTTAAAGAAGCCGAAGGTCTATGCACCTACATCTCCCTACATTTTTTTTTCTTTTTGTAAGACTCCATGGTATAGCAGTCGTGCTGAGCTTAATAGCCAAAGGTCCTCTACTCAAGTGAACGAAGTTGTATGGCAAGCTTCACCAAAACATTTTAGTTTCGTATCGAATGCTGACTCACTCCCTTGATAGCAAAATTGACATAGTGGCACTCTATATGAGAGTTAGCAGAGTTTGGCAACACTTTCACGGGTCTCCAGCGCGATTTATAGCATCTCCCACCCTACCAGGCGCAGCACTGGCGACCCCAAAGTCCTCATGGAAGGAGGGGGTTGGTTGAGCTAGAATTTCCAACGTGAACACATCAAATAGTTTCCGAAGTGGCTTGTCAAACCTCTTAATCAAAACGTACTGCAACGTACCGAATCTGTATCCGGCAAAGGACCATAAACACCATGACAACTTCTCAAAACTTTCAAGCAGTATCCTTATCAAAATAAGAAGATGAAGAAGAGGTACGCGTATGGATGTCAAAGTTGTACTAGCCTGAACTTTATAAGCTGATCTGAGGGCTGAGTTGAAGTGCGTTAAAAAATATCAGCGTCTTCACGCAACGGTCTACAGCGGCTCGAGAACAAAAGGTAATGGTAATGGAAGCAAGTGCAATACCCAATAAGTCAAACTATGAAATAGTGGGCTTGCCAGGCTGTTGCCTTCTCACATTTAATTCTACCGCAAAGATACTTTTAATGGCTATCTAAAGCATATTTGATGCAAGATACCCGGAGCTTCTTGAACTACATGACAGAATGGACTTGGCTATTCCCTGGTAAATGGCCATGAATCAAAGACGACATCCAGAGCCGTTGCAGAAAATCATAACTTGGTTCTGCTTTATGTGTGCCGCATTTTTCTGAAATCAATTTGCTGTTGGAAACTGAAAGCAATCAAAATTATGTTATTGTGGGCCAAAGTGGCCGCGTTTTTTTTACACGCGTATACGTTTATATTTGCGCGTAAAAAAGCGCTTATCCTCGCTTAGATAATGCTTAGGAGACCCTATCTAGCGGCAGGGGTTAAATAACTAGCTACAGTACAGGGTGTACCGAAAAGCGGAGATACAACCCTCTGATGGTCATAGTGTATAACATATAGCTGAATCAGTTGCGATGATTGGTGGATACGCACCATTTTAGAAGTGATACATAGAATTAGTGTTGAGGTGAAACACAGACACATATTTCAGTTACATCTGAGTATAACGCTTATTGAAATTTAAAAAAAATAAATGTAAGGCGCGATAATCTCCGAAGAGATCTAAGGCCGGGCTTCTCTTCCAATTTGCGTCGTGCTCCTCTCGATTTTCCCTACAAATTGGCCGGACGGGACCTACATGTTTTATGCCGACTCCGAACGGCATCTGCAAGGCAGATGAGTTTTCACTGAGAGCTTTTCATGGCAGAAATACACCTGGAGCGCTTGCCAAACACTGCCGAGGGGCGCCCCGCTTAGAAAAATTTTCTTGTAATTCAAAAACTTTATTTCAAAAATTTTGATGTTACTTTCCCGGGGTTTGAACCCAGGGCGTACGGTGTGGTAGGCGGAGCACGCTACCATCACACCACGATGGCCGCCAACTACTATTTTTATGCGCGGCAATTTCCTTAGAGTGGATAAAGTTTAACGCTTAGCAGTCCTTAGAAAGATTAGCTCAAACGTCTATGGATGTAAAAAAAACCAGAGCTATTATAGCAAATTCATGGTATCGTTGAACTATACCATTATATATCTCTTCAGGATATTTTGCGCAAAAGAGTATGAAATATAAAGAAAATTAAAACACTTTTCAACGTTTACCTTCGATGTGATTTTGGTCGAGCTTCTCTTCCAATTTTCGTCGTGCTTCTTTAACATTTTTATACTCATTGAGCAGAGCTCACAGAGTATATTAAGTTTGATTTGATAACGGTTGGTTGTACATATATAAAGGATCGAGATAGATATAGACTTCCATATATCAAAATAATCAGGATCGAAAAAAAATTGATTGAGCCATGTCCGTCCGTCCGTCCGTCCGTTAACACGATAACTTGAGTAAATTTTTAGGTATCTTGATGAAATTTGGTATGTAGGTTCCTGAGCACTCATCTCAGATCGCTATTTAAAACGAACGATATCGGACTATAACCACGCCCACTTTTTCGATATCGAAAATTTCGAAAAACCAAAAAGTGCGATAATTCATTACCAAAGACAGATAAAGCGACGAAACTTGGTAGATGAGTTGAATTATGACGCAGAATAGAAAATTAGTAAAATTTTGGACAATGGGCGTGGCACCGCCCACTTTTAAAAGAAGGTAATTTAGAAATTTTGCAAGCTGTAATTTGTCAGTCGTTGCAGATATCATGATGAAATTTGGCAGGGACGTTACTCCTATTACTATATGTACGCCTAATAAAAATTTGCAAAATCGGAGAAGGACCACGCCCACTTTAAAAAAATGTTTTTTAAAGTAAAATTTTAACAAAAAATTTAATATCTTCACAGTATATAAGTAAATTATGTCAACATTCAACTCCAGTAATGATATGGTGCAACAAAATACAAAAAAAAAGAAAATTTCAAAATGGTCGTCGCTCCGCCCTTTTTCATTTAATTTGTCTAGGATACTTTTAACGCCATAAGTCGAACAAAAATTAACCAATCCTTTTGGTAGGGGCATAGATTTTATGATGCTAACTGTTTTCTGTGAAAACGGGCGAAATCGGTTGATGCCACGCCCAGTTTTTGTACACAGTCCTTCGTCTGTCCTTTCGCATGGCCGTTAACACGATAACTTAAGCAAAAATCAAAATATCTTTAATGAACTTAGTTCACGTACTTACTTGAACTCACTTTATCTTGGTATGAAAAATGAACGAAATCCGACAATGACCACGCCCACTTTTTCGATATCGAAAATTACGAAAAATTAAAAAAATGCCATAATTCTATACCAAATACGAAAAAAGGGATGAAACATGGTGAGGTAATTGGATTGGTTTATTGACGCGAAATATAACTTTAGAAAAAACTTTATAAAATGGTTGTGACACCTACCATATTAAGTAGAAGAAAATGAAAAAGTTCTGCAGGGCGAAATAAAAAACCCTTAAAATCGTGGCAGGTATTACATATATAAATAAATTAGCGGTATCCAACAGATGATATTCTGGGTCACCCTGGTCCACATTTAGGTCGATATCTGGAAAACGCCTTCACATATACAACTACCACCACTCCCTTTTAAAACTCTCATTAATACTTTTAATTTGATACCCATATCGTACAAACACATTCTAGAGTCACCCCTGGTCCACCTTTATGGCGATATCTCGAAACGGCGTCCACCTATAGAACTAAGGCCCACTCCCTTTTAAAATACTCATTAACACCATTCGTTTGATACCCATATTGTACAAACAAATTCTAGAGTCAACCCTGATCCACCTTTATGGCGATATCCCTAAATGGCGTCCACCTATAGAACTATGGCCCACTCCCTCATAAAATACTCTTTAATGTCTTTCATTTGATACACATGCCATACAAACACATTCCACGGTTTCCCTCGGTTCAATTTCCTACATGGTTATTTCCCTTATGTTGTCACCATAGCTCTCAACTGAGTATGTAATTTTCGGTTACACCGAACTTAACCTTCCTTACTTGTTTCTACATATTATCGGGACGATACCTACATGTTCACTTCTAATGGACGAAACCGCTTAGAAAAACTGGTTTCTAATTTCTTCAACTTTTTTCAACATTTTTAGTGTTTCTTCGCCCGGGCCTGACCCAGGACTTCCGTTGTGGTAAGCGGAGCACGCTATAACCACACCAGGGCATGATTAGCCAAAATTTGATCTTCTAAGTTTAGCCTCTATACATGGTTAGTATTTTTAGAATGAAGTTCTGAATAAAATAAGGAGAACTTGATTACAAATTTCAAAGCTTTCAATTCTCAAAACTTATCATCCGTCCCTCGTAAGCAAAATATTTAAATGAATGCAGAAATTGCTTTCCTTAACGATACTCAAATATATTATACGCATTCTTGTTGACACTTATTTGTTGTACGTCGTGCTTGCTGTTTATGCTTTAGTCAACATTACTTAGAACAATAACGGGACCACTTCTGCTTGGAGAAATTCGAACTAATTTAATTAACAACTTAATTCACAACACTCAGTTTCCTTTGATTCGCATTATTTGCCTTCGTAGTGATTTTTTTGTTTGTTGTTCACTTCACTCTTCACACCCAGGGATTTGAGCATTTTGTACTCCGTGCTCTTTTGTTCCTTCAAATGCTCCAAAGCCCTGGCTATTACGATTTTGGATGCGTATTCGGTTGTTTGGTTGATTGGCTGATTGGTTTTCTAAAAGCTTGCTTGAATTGATTGGATTGGTTGAAATTGAATTGTTTGGCGTTGACAACATTTGCGTCATTTCAATGTGAAGGAAACGTCATCAGTAGGAATGGATAAAGCAAAACTTGCCTTTTACCTCATAGAAGTAGCTGCAGCAATGCGAAGTAGCACCAACAACAATAAAATTCAAAGAATGCTGAAAGAACTTGAAAAAATTCAAAATGCTGTATGTCATAACAATCGCTGTTTACTACAAAATACCCATTGAATACAACAACAACAAAAAGTGGTCGGTAAGAATGGCAAACAATTTGTGGCTTAAGTTGCATAGAATTTAGCGAGCCAGTGAGTGTTTTTGCATTTGGTGCGTTTGAAGTTATTTTTATACCCAGATATGTGAATCAGAGTATGATACCGAATAGGAATTTATAACGGCGTAAACAATTTGGCTTTGACTTTCGACGCGCAAAATCAGCAGCTCCGGGAAATAAATTGAACCATGGCCCTCAGTTGTCAATATATTGCCTAATAGAGCAACCTGACTATTAATTGGGAAATATTTTGTTTGCCAATAAGATTCGCTCGTCCTTTGGAGTATTCGTCCGTTGGTGTCAAAGTAGATAAATATGCAAAGGTTTCGCTAGTTAGGTCGTGTTATAAGAATGAATCAAGAAACTACTCTCTAGAGATTATTCTTTAGGATACCCAAATTAGACCACAATTGAAAGCGAACAGCTCCACTAAGCTGGTAAAGTCATTTTGAGGATAAGTCGCTAGCCTTGTTTCTTACGCCCTGTCTTAGTTATCGCTAGGAAAAAAATTAATTAAAAAGTTTCACTTAGGCCTAGGCTGAGTTTCGAATAAACAAATTTCTTCACATTACAGTAATTGGCCTAGGGTACGTGAGATTGGGAGCGCGCGGATGGCATCTTCTCACACTTCCCTTCGGAGGCGTTTTTTGCACATTGTTAATGCCTTCGACACTTCCGCACTAAGCTTCAGCAAACCACTTCCTTTCCCATATTAAAAACAGAAAAATGTGCATTTAGAAATCTGAGTCATCCTGCCTGCGGTCCTGAATTTTGCAAAGAAAGGTATGAATCGCATCTTCTTCCCATTACCGCCGACAGCTTCTTCAGAGGGAGCTTGTCTTTAAGCGCCCGTGAGTACTCTCAATATAGCTTTGTTAGTTTAAGATGGAAGCTCATTCCTTCACTATTAAATATATGAAAGAGGCTCGAGATCATAAAGCATAGCTATTAGATTGTACTGCTCTTTCTATAGAATAAAAATCCACCTACACAACATTACAAGAGTCAGGAAATCGGTATGACTGATGAACCCGCAGATGTTTTCAATACTGCCCAAATCCAGTTTCCTTTTCTATTTAAGAGCCATACGTGTAGGCCGCTATGCGCCTACGACTATAAAGTCTCTCTACACCTCCTCCCTTGTTCTGTTGCTGGAAGTCAACAACTTCCTCGTACGTAAGCTCAGTTTTCACACCGTTTAATGAAGTTCTGGTCTTGTCATCTGACTACTTGTGATGCTAGAAGTAGGATTGTTTCCACTAGTTGCATTCTTTCATTCTCTGCGCCTCTTTTTCGTTCAACGGTAAAACCTTGCAGAAAGGCATTCAGAGCGACCACGTGGCAAATTAGGCTTAGCTTTTCTTGTGTGCTGCTCATTGCACTTTTTTTCCCAGTCTTGCTAGCCTTTGCCCAATCACTTGATTGCACTTTTTTCTAGACTAGATGCTGAGGTGCGTTAAAAACTAGTCTTAGCACTGTGAAATGAAATACGACCAGTTATTTTTGTGTTTCTCCAAGGAATTGTTCAGTTCTTACTATTAGAATTCAGCCTTTGAATGGTGTCTTTTCATAGTTATTTGGGTAGGATCAAAAGCAGCTAGAGCTTAGTACTGAGAATGAAGCCAACGTGAGAATAGACATTTCAAGCATTGTATTGGGCTCTCAGCGCCATTGTTAAATGCTGACGCCTTGCAATACCTCTCAAGTTCTCTTTTAATATGGTCCCTCCCTTTAACTCCGCGCTTCATATCAAATACTGTTAAGGGGCATAGGTAGGTATGTAAAGGTCGATTTCATTCTACATTTTGTTTCTGCTTCTAACTGTGTGAAATGGTTTTAATGTTCATTTCTTTGATCTGCCTCTATTAGCCAACCATGACACAAAGAAAGCAACCGCAAGTGCCGTTGCTGCTGGGAATTTTATGCGAACAACAATTTGATGCGAAATCAAAGCGGCACTCGAATAAAAGTGGATTCGCACCAGTTTTGAATATCGCAGAAATGGAAGTGGAAAGTCCCCCAAGATTTAGTTAGTCTTTGTAAAGCAGATAAAGACAAAGTCGCAAATGTATTTGTGGCACGTGCTACACAGTAAACAAGATGATAACAGAACAAATGCATTAACAAAAATAGTAGACAGTGGCAAAAAAAGTTAAATTTCATTTTACACAACTCGAAATACTTTTTTCAGGTGTTTTGAGAAAAAAAAATTTCTGGTCTCTACTGTCTTCCTGTCGATATCATTGGCGATTTTAACAGTGTGCACTACCTTAAGAATTATTGTAAGTGGGCAAATTCAATCCACCTCTGACTGAAGAACGAGAACGATTTAGTAAACCCTCAAAATAGATGTACATTATTTGGTTGTTTTTTATATGACTATTTTAAATTCGCAATATTTTTTTAAATATAAGTAAAAAGGGGGAACAAGTTTTAAGGATACTTTTGTGACAGTCTAACCGGTGTCTCTTTCCAATCTTAGTACGCTGGGGCTTAGGCTGCTCAGAAAATTGAATCCGAAACTGCTTCCACAAAAATCTGAAAGCATTCGATTTTTTTTGCGATACGGTCTAATGTACACACACACATACGCACAAAAGATTCCTCAGTTCGTTTCAATTTAAGCGAAGTTGCGACAATATCACGCCCTCGAAATCAACTTCATCTCACTTGCGGCAAACATTCTAGTACGCATTCCGCAGGCCAACACCAAGGAAGACAAAGCAAGCAAGCAAAAAATACCAACAAAACAACCAAAAAACTTTATTCCCATCAACAAAATTTGCTGAAACACAATTTAGTACAATAACAACAACAAAATAGCTTCAATGCTGCAAATGTTGTCAATGTGCAACAACAACAACAACCAGATTAGCCAATGGCCATCATTGAGCATTATCTTTTTTGTTTGTTCTTGTCATTGTTGCCACAAGCTATGCAAAGTCATTTGAGGCGTTGGATTTTACTCAAACTTTGGTAGCTGCTTCGGATTTAACAATGGAACTTGAACACTTAATGCACTTCAAGAGTGTTGGCAAAAAAAAATGTAACAACAACACGTGTAATTACAAAATAATCAAGAACCCACGCCATTAGCAGACCCCGCTACGGGTAAACCGTTTGTGGCAAAGCAGCTTTTATCACGCCGTAAAAGGTTTTTGACATTCCCATTGGGTTCAACATTTTCGGTAAGTGCATGCGCTTTGTGTGAATTCTGCATTTGCAATAAAAATAAAGATATTTTGTTTTATTGGTAATAATGTTGATTAAATAACATAAGTATTTACATGGCTGACTTCGAATGAGGCAACATCAAAATTTGTGTGGCATAAATTTTGTGTAGAACAATGAGCTCTTTGGAGCGAAGCTAAGGAAATATAGCTAACTAAAATTTATTTGTATTTATTTTCCCATTTTTCTCTCTAAAAAGTTCTGCTTTATTCCATACATTGATTCTAAACTTTCACTTGCCATTCAAACGAAGTCGCTAATCTCTAAGCCTTTATATTCATATCAACTTTTTTGAAATTTCCAGTGTGCCGTTTGTTTGACCGCTGGTGTTATAGGTAATCCCAATTATCAATACTTGAGTATGGGGCTGAATTGGGGCGTCGCTTACGATTTACCAAACTCCACTTGGATGCTAGATCACATAAACGCTTTGGAATATAAAAATGATAATAAAGATTTGGAAAAACCAGTTATTCAACGACGACACCGCAGAGACCTGTATCATAAACTGGAAACCGTTATGAATAGGTGAGTATGAATGACTGTTTTTGCAGTGAAAAGTGCGGCTTCCGCAGCTAACGTATACGAAAAGGTGTCAATCCCTTTGCGCGAAAAGTGGTGTTGAGATATTGACAGGGAGAGAGAAGAATGTGGCGGAGGCGGAGAGGGGAAGAGGAAGAGGACTCAGATCTTCATAGTTTCATGCAGAAAAGTTTATATAATTGTTCCAAGATGGTTTCGCTTTTAAATAAGTATTGCAGCGACTATGAAACCACAGTCTCAAATTTATATAAAAATCATTAGGATACAATTATAAAAGTAAAGGTTCGGGTGTAACCGAACACTGTTTACTCAGCGTGAGCTTCAATTGCACATTTCATTTCAGATAAATTACTTTTCTACATAACACGTGGCACCGCCCGTTTTAAAAAATGTCTCCCCGTTTCCATCTTACAATAAAACTTGATAAGTGAAATATCATTGATTCAAAACTATTTTTTGCTAAGTTTTAGCTTATTAGTCTAGTCTACGACCCTTTTAAATTTGTTCTCTATCCCAGTTGCCGTGGTCTTTAACCGATCCCGTCCATTTTTACTAGAAATATTTTCTAATATAGGGAAAATTTGTGTACCCAATTTTATTACGATCCGTTAATTTTTCTTCGAGTTATGGCTCCCGAAACATAGAAAATTGCTTAGTCATAAAAGGGGCGGTGCTACGCCCACTTTTTTAAATTAGAATTTTTTCCTATTTATTGTTTTAAATACACTTGGTAAATGGAATACCATTGATATAAAGCTCTTTTTGCAAAGATATAGCTTATTTTATTCGTCCGCGACCCTTTTAAAAATCTTTTATATAAAAGTGGGCGTGGTCCTTAACTAATTTGGTTAGTTTTTCTTCAAAGCATTCCGTATAGTAAAGACAACCTCTCTGCCGAATTTTGTTACGATAGTTAACGATTTTGTAAAATTGATTTTATCACAAGTGGGCGGTGCCACGCGCATTTTAAAAATGTTTTTCAAATTTTGATCAAGAGTCCCAATGTCAGTCCACATGTCAAATTTCAACATTCTAGGTGTATTAATGACCAAATAATCAGGTTTTTGTGTTTTTCAAAGTGCTATATATATATATATAAAGTGGGCGTGGTTATCATCCGATTTCGCTCATTTTCAATACCAATCTATTCTGGGTCCAGATAAGCTCGTGTACTGAAGATATCTCAATATTTACTCAAGTTATCGTGTTAACGGACAGCCGGACGGACATGGCTCAATCAAATTGTTTTTCGACACTGATGATTTTGATATATGGAAGTCTATATCTATCTGGATTCCTTTATACCTGTGCAACCAACCGTTATCCATTCAAAGTTAATATACTCTGTGTGCAAAGCACGCTGAGTATAAAAATGCCGGCAGGGTCAAATAAAGCAACAATAATAATTTGCCCGGCTATCAGCAGAAAACGAAAATGAAAATCAAAATCGGAATAAACATAAAAATAGAAATAAAAAAAATAAATACAAAAGTATATCAGTGAGTAAACACACATGAATGCATACACACTTCCATAGCAATCAACATTCAAAAAGTTGACTATTACTCTCCGCCACCCTCCTTTTGTGCAAAACCATACTTTATTGACTCTACGACCTCTTCTTGTTACCATCTCCTTTTTTTTGCAGTTGTTGTTTTTGTACTATTGACATTGTATATTTTTTTAGATGCTCGTTTTATATTCTGTTTTGATTTCGTTGTCAAATTCAAGCCGACTTTGCTATTTATTTGTACTTTTTTGTTTTGTTTTTGATGGTGAGTATTGTCCGCCATAGTTTTAGATTTGTGAGTATATAAGCTGGTATGGCCTATTGCATATTGCTTACTAAGAACTCCCATAAGCAACATTTGTTTGGGCTATCACACATACATATAAACAAATTCGATATGCGGCACTCGCCATTTCCATGCTGTTGTTATTTTAATTTAGAACTTTTTATGTTGTTATCAATATCCAATCTGCTTCACACAAATACTATTAGGGTGCCCAATGAATATAGTTTTACTCAAAATATTTAGGAATATAGAACTATGGCCTAGCAATGCTTTTACTTTTATTTAAAATTTTACTTTTAAGAAATACTTTTATTTCTATCTTTACTTTTACTTTTAACTTTATTTTCACGTTTACTCTTTCTTTTACTTTTGCTCTTGCTTTGACTTTTACTTTCACTTTTAGTTTACCTCTTCTTTACATTAACTTTTACCTTTAATTTTGTCTTTACTTTTACTTTTATTTGCTCTTACACTTTAATACTATCCTCATTCAGACTTTTCGCTGATTTAGTCTGATTTCAAAATTTGGCTTCCAGATAAATACAAAAATTTCAATTTTAATTTGCTAGTGGACTGCTTGTTTAAACAGGAAGTTGCATGTTATGAAGGAAATGGTTGTGCTTCATACAAAATTTGTTACAACAAAATTTCTCAGTCAGTGACAAACATATTTACAATCAGCCAATCCATCGGTACCAAATATATTTTACAATTGCCCGCCCTGAGGTGATTGAAATTTGGTACGTGGACTGAACAACTTTGAATGGTTCGAGAATTGTGCCAAATCAGAATCAAACAAAAAATTGTAAATCTATACAGATGTGAAGGTCATCAAACGAGTTCTTTGGCTTTCATTAGGCTTTTGTCAATTTTATTTTATTACGTTTTTATTTCATTTCCTCTAAAAAAATTACTTCCCTCTTGATAAAGCTGCGTTTACTTCCCGCCATTTATTTACTGTTTGTTTGTTTGTTTATTTATTTTGTTCTGCTTCCTCCGTAGAGCCGTTACAACCTGAATGCGCTCGTTAGTTGTTCGGTCATTTGTTGTTTGGATAGACTTTTTATGTGCTTACCTTTACTTTCGCTTTATGTAGGATTCAATTTTATGAAGTTGGTTTTTTATTACATTTGTTAGATACGAAACAATAAAATTAAAATTCAATCAAATTAAAAAACTCACATTTCCTACAGCAAATTATATGTCAGATTGGACAGTAGTTTAAGCCGTACAAATTGGGCCTGTAAGTAAGGGGTTCATTTAAGGCATTTTAGATGTTTTTTTTAGGTATCAGGTACTTATTGACCTCAAAGGAAGATATTTGTAATGGGAAGTGCAACAACTTCATACCGGTGAAGCACGGAAAAAGTCGTAAGACAAAGTTAAAATTCATTACTAAAACCAGCTAACTTTTCAAACAAAAAACCTGTCAAAGTTAAATTGGATTTATGGGGATCTTTAATAGCAAATCCTATGCTTGCACCGAATTTATATTAATGTCGAAAGGTTTGGAAGTTTATTTATGTGAGGAGTGTGGGAGACCGCAAATGCTTCGAAATGGGCTACTTTTTGCTAAGTTACAGCTTATTATTCTAGTCTACGACCCTTTTAAACTTGTTTTATATCTAAGTTGCCGTGGTCTTTAACCGATACCGTCAATTTTTACTAGAAATATATTCTGCTATAGGGTAAATATGTGTACACAATTTCATTACGATCCGTTAATTTTTCTTCGAGTTATGGCTCCCGAAACATAGAAAATTGCTTGGTCATAAAAGGGGCGGTACCACACCCATTTTCAAAAATGTTAGTGTTTTCCAATTTAATGTTATAATTCAATTTAGAAAGTAAAATTCTATTGATACAAAGCTTTTTTCGCTAAGATATAGCTTACTACTTTCGTCTACGACCCTTTCAAAATTTTTTTATATAAAAGTGGGTGTGGTCTTTAACCGATCTCGTCCATTTTTTCTATAAATATTTCCTGCTATAGGGAAAATTTTTGTACCCAATTTTATTACGATCCGTTAATTTTTCTTCGAGTTATGGCTCCCGAAACATAGAAAATTGCTTGGTCATAAAAGGGGCGGTGCCACTCCCATTTTTTAAAATTTGGAGTTTTTCCTATTTATTGTTATAAATCCACTTGGAATACCATTGATATTAAGTTCTTTTTTGCAGATAATGCTTATTTTATTCGTACACGACCCTTTTAAAAATCTTTTATATAAAAGTGGGCGTGGTCCTTAACCGATTTCGTTAATTTTTCTTCAAAGCATTCCTTATAGTAAAGGCAACCTCTCTGAAAAATTTTGTTACGACAGGTTTAACGATTTCTGATTTATGATTAATAATATTTGCAAAATTGATTTTATCACAAGTGCGCGGTGCCACGCCCATTTTAAAAAATGTTTTTTTTTATCAAGAGTCGCAATGTCAGTCCACATGTCAAATTTCAACATTCTAGGTGTATTATTCAATAAATAATCAGGTTTTTTGTGTTTTCCAAAATGTTATATATATAAAAGTGGGCGTGATTATCATCCGATTTCGCTCATTTTCAACACCAATCTATCCTGGGTCCAGATAAGCTCGTGCACCAAATTTGGTGATGACATCTCAATATTTGCTCAAGTTATCGTGTTAACGGGCAGACGGAGGGACGACCTGACATGGATCAATAAAATTTTTTTCGATACTGATGATTTTGATATCCAGCTCTATTCCTTTATACCTGTACAACCAACCGTTATCCAATCAAAGTTAATATACTCTGTGTGCAAAGCACGCTAAGTATAAAAATGCTTCATATAAATATACTTAAGAATTCATGAGCTTAACACCGGCTTATAATAATTGAATTTCAATTATTATGTTTTTTCTAAGAGAAACTGAAAAGAAAGAAACATTTACTGGCATATTGCGATGGACCATTTCGAAAACCGCCAACGTAATCATCAGCAGGCAATTTTGTAATGTTATCAAAGGTTTCACCGGGATTCATATAAATGTTTTCATACATTTAAAACAAGCAATTAGGGAAATCGCCGCTAAATACATACAAATAGTTGGATTTCATTCACCACTTGAAATAGTAGTGTTTCAAAGTAAAACACATTGGAACGCATTAATATAAAACTTATCTGCATTACTATTGTGCGTGTCGCCTTTAAAGGCTTTCAGAGCTACAGTCTTTCATTTGTTAGCTTCGTACGAACCTACGACTATAACATTGATTTCAACTCTGCATGCATTTGTGTATTTGCTATCGTTCTCTTCTGGTAACGTTGCCGTTGTTGTTGGAGCAGCATTAGAATACAAACTGCCAGGGTTTCGGTTTTTATACTCAGCTGAGCAGAGCTCACAGAGTATATTAACTTTGTTCGCATAACAGTAATCCGTAACGGCATAAACTAATCGAGATAGATATAGACTTCTATATATCAAAATGATCTGGGCGAAAAAAGAAATTCATTTAGCCATGTCCGTCCGTCCGTCCGTCCGTAAACACGATAACTTGAGTAAATTTTGAGGTATCTTGATGAAATTTGGTATGTAGGTTCCTGGGCGCTCATCTCAGATCGCTATTTAAAATGAAAGAAATCGGACTACAACCACGCCCACTTTTTCGATATCGAAAATTTCGAAAAACAGAAAAAGTGCGATAATTCATTACCAAAGACGGATAAAGCGATGAAACTTGGTAGGTGCGTTTACCTTATGACGCAAAATAGAAAATTAGTAAAATTTTGGACAAAGGGCGTGGCACCGCCCACTTTTACAAGAAGGTAATTTAAAAGTTTTTCAAGCTGAAATTTGGCAGTCGTTGAAGATATAATGATGAAATTTGGCAGGCACGTTACTCCTATTACTATCAGCCCAATTCTAAACGAAAACTTAGTGCGAGTTTTTTCCCTTCTCCCATTCCTCGTATTCTAAATAAAAATTCCTTGTGGGTTTTTTCACTTCTCCCTTTCCTCCTATTCTGAACAATGTTCGAAAAAGCGGAAACCGGTTATGGGAGAAAAGTAGGTATCATGAATGTGAGGGAGAGGGAGATTTCTCGTATATTTGATGCAGCCATCCAGAAATTGGGCAAGGATTTTTAAGAAGGCTTAAATAGATTTTGGCATATGGCGAAAGGGTAACTCAACTCGACTTGGCCGCCAGAAATTTGCTTTGCATAATGAATGCAGGCAACTCCGGCGGATTTGTGTTATCCCGCCGGTCTTCTTCTTATGCTCCTCTGTTGATGTTGCTGTGGCACCAATTCATTACTCATTTCAGTGAATACCACATGAAATGCAATAATGTGCATTGTTTATACCTTATTTCTTAATTTCAAACAAATTGGCAACAATAATTAAACTTTACAATTGTTTAAATAAAATAAGAAATGCGCAACGAAATTTCAATTGACAAAACAGCTGAATTCGAAATTCCTATTCCCCAATTATTCTTCTCCCTAGGAGAAAAGAATTGGAGGAATTTTTCCGCGGGAATAAAAAAATCCGCGAGAATATTTCGAATTGGTCTGTATATGTGTGCTAAATAAAAATTATAAAAATGTTCGGATGACGAACACGCCAACTTTAAAAAAAAATGTTTAAAGTCAAATTTTAACAAAAAATTTAATATCTTTACAGTATATAAGTAAATTATGTCAACATTCAACTCCAGTAATGATATGGTGCAACAAAATACAAAAAAAAAGAAAATTTCAAAATGGGCGTGGCTCCACCCTTTTCATTTAATTCGTCTAGAATACTTTTAATGCCATAAGTCGAACAAAAATTTACCAATCCTTGTGACATTTGGCAGGGGCATAGATTCTATGACGATAACTGTTTTCTGTGAAAATGGGCGAAATCGGTTGAAGCCACGCCCAGTTTTTATACACAGTCGTCCTTCTGTCCTTCCGCTCGGCCGTTAACACGATAACTTCAGCAAAAATCGATATATCATTACTAAACTTAGTTCACGTACTTATCTGAACTCACTTTATCTTGGCATAAAAAATGGTCGAAATCCGACTATGACCACGTCCACTTTTCCCATATCGAAAATTGCGAACAATGAAAAAAATGCCATAATTCTATACCAAATACGAAAAAAGGGATGAAACACGGTAATTGGATTGGTTTATTGACGCAAAATATAGTTTTAGAAAAAACTTTGTAAAATGGGTGTGACACCTACCATATTAAGTAGAATGAAATGAAAAAGTTCTGCAGGGCGAAATCAAAAGCCCTTGGAATCTCGACAGCAATACTGTTCGTGGTATGACATATATAAAAAATTAGCGGTACCCCGGCTGAAGATGTTGTGGGTCACCCTGGTCCACAGTTTCATCGATATCTCGAAAACATCTTCACATATACAACTAAGAGCCACTCCCTTTTAAAACCTTCATTAATACCTTTAATTTGATACCCATATCGTACAAACACATTCTAGAGTGCCCTCTTGCCCACCTTTATGGTGATATCCCGAAATAGCGTCCACCTATAGAACTATGGCCCACTCTCTTTTAAAATAATCTTTAATATCTTCCAATTGAAATGCATGTCATACAAACACATTCCAGGGTTACCCTAGATTCATTTTGCTAAATTGGGATTTCCCCTTATATTGTCTCCAAAGCTCTCAGCTGAGTATGTAGTGTTCAATTACACCCGAACTTAGCCTTCCTTACTTGTTTTCGATTGTTATATTATTTCCTATCTTTCTTATAATCTTATTATTTATTGATAATGTTAGGATTTTGTTTCTCTCTTTTTTTCCTCCGAGGAAATTTAGGCCGAACTTCTGTGCCAATTTGCGTCGTGCTCCTTTGAGCAGCTTTTCATGGCAGAAAGACACTTGGAGTGTTTGCCAAATCAAAGGCGACCCCAATTAGAAAAAGTTGTTCTAATTGAAAAAAATTGTATGTACACACACCACAACTACGAGCGCAGTCAGCTTAAAAGTGCGACACTAAACTCTTTTTGCCTGTTTGATCAATTTTGGGCGCTTTCAGCAAACCGTTTATCAGTCCTTGAGTGATACTTTTTCTGAACGCTCCGCTGAGTATTTTTGATCCACTCAAAGATTAGGTTTTACATAAAATTAAAAAGTGCTGTCTGGCGGATTTTTTACAGTTTAAAGTATTCGCTATAATACAATGTTTCACTTAATAATATTATAAAGTGTGAAAAAAAATTTAAGAAATATTTTCCTTAAACTTAAGGATATATTTTATTTGGTAGTTGGCTCAAACTCGTTGTTCATAAAAGAAATGTCGTCTTCCAGTGAGTTTCACATCTCCGGCTCAATTCTCACGGGAATGCTCTGGATCATTGAGAGACTTGAGAAGCAGATGTCGTGAAATTTTCGCGCACGTGAAATGTGATAGGCAGATGCCGCCGCTGTTTTTCATTTAACTCATACGGCGAAAGGCTAAGCAGGGCGACATCTATTTTTGAAAAAGTAGGTTTATTAAAGGCAGCGTTGCCAAACTAAAAAGAAGTAATTAACAAAATTATCTGGCTCACAAATTGAACCAGACTTCTATCTGGATTTATCTGGCTCAAATCTGTTGTTGTTGCATTTACATGCAAAATTATTATCTGGCTCAGGATTTTGCCACCGGATAATGGCAAAATTTCTACCCCTCAACTGACTTAAACATATTTGCAACCCATCAACAAAAATTGTGTACGCCGAATGCGCCTATTGTCGCTCCTGGCCGCGTCGCGTAGTGCTGCTGCAGCTAGGTGTGAATTGCTCCATAACAATACATGCAAAGAATATTTTGCCGCATGTAGTAGTGCCGCTGAGTGTGTCCTGAACTTAAGACGTACGTTATGATATCCACACACACATATATACTAGCCACACCGAATACGAGACAAAAAGAAAATAAGCAACTATTCGCGACGGCTTTGCGCGCAAAAATCTAGACGCTGGGATAAAATAAAGACGAACCAACTGAGTGGTATATGAACAGCGCAACATAAGGAATGACCATTCAATTAACACGTTGTAGGTGACGAACTTGAAAACATTAAATTGTGGAGTTCTACTACCATCGTGGTGCTGTATAATAAGGAGCATTTTGTAGATAAACTAGAAATGAATAACAAAAAATTCTATACGAATATATACTACCAGCATCTTCTTCTTCACTATGATTAGATAGATTATTAAAAGGTTTCAAGTAAAAAATCCCTGTGAACAGTCGAGGCCTGATAAAACCAATAAAAACCGAAGCAAGTTTAGTTAGTCTCCGCTCTGTCAGCTCAGCGTAGCGAAGGTTTGCCACTTTCTCTTCTGGCCATCAGGTCGATTTTATAGATACACATTGTGCGTCCTCGCATTTTTGTTGTTTCTATTAAAAAACATAATCTCATATATTTCTTTATTTATTTGTTTATTTCTTTATTTACATATTTATTTGCTTTAATCCAATCATAGCATAATATTTGTTTTTAATATTTTGCTATATTTTGTTTATTTTGCTCAATTTTTATTCACACACATATCCGCATATAAAAACATAAACATTCTTGAACATGAATTCATGTAATCTAAACCTGATATCCTTAAGTATATAAATATTTGAAACTATTTTGCTTCCAGCTCAGCAGTGGCATAGTTCAAGCACAAAATTCTTGTTTTGTAATATTACATGTTTACATATATATATATATATGTTTGTATATACAGGCAACAAATACACATTTTGATAAAATATAACCCAGCCAACCAATGCAAAACAGCATAGTGAAACTTCCAACTTCAACTTCGTTTGAGTCACATCGTTAACACCAATTACTTACCTAATTGGCGCTTAACCGTTTAAACGGTTATGACTGGCCAAAAAGGTGCGCCAGTCGCTTCTTCGCCCTGCCAACTGTGCCAATGGATCACACCAAGGGAGCTTAAATCATATTCTACCTGATCCTTCCAGCGG
Source organism: Eurosta solidaginis (assembly GCA_029619165.1). Lineage (NCBI taxonomy): Eukaryota > Metazoa > Arthropoda > Insecta > Diptera > Tephritidae > Eurosta > Eurosta solidaginis. The sequence continues at coordinate 28,276 of JARSSU010041340.1, forward strand.
AGTGGAGGTCGGTCTCTTCCTCTGCTTTCATAGGCGAGTTCCGGCAAAAATACTTTCTTTGCAGGAGCGTGATCTTTCATTAGCATAATGACCCAGCCAGCGTAGCCGCTGGGTTTTAGTCGCTGGACTATGTTGATGTCTGCGCAAAGCTCGTACAGCTCGTTAGCATCACTAGTTGATCCAAAAATATTGCGAACAATGTTTTATAGAGTATAAGTTTGCGGTTCAGATCACCTGCTAGAATTAGCTTCTTCAGGATCAGTTTAAATAAATCACAGCGAGTCGCCTTATATGAATCCTTATCTGGTTTCGAACAGCTCGAAGAGGTTCTTCCTCGAACTGAGTGCAAAGTCGTTTAAGATTTACAAAGAAATTAAATTCAGATAAACCAACCAATGTTCTTAATGATAAACGCCCCATCTCGAAAACGATTTAATATGACCAAATGTAATATCCGAGGCCATCCCAACACCAACCCCTAGTTCCATGATGATTTTGTGGTCACAACAGTCTCGACTGCTAAATATGTATGTGCATGATACATTCATATTTTAAACAGAATTCCCTTCGTGAGGTAAGGGTGACAATTGGGATGCGAAGGCTGTGAAGCTTACAGCTTTGAGTTGAGCTTATCAACTCCTTGGATCCCTGTTGATTTCACGCTTTGAAAATAGTTTGTAAGTAGCGTTCTCATATGTCAGACAGCCAGACAGCCTTGCGCGCCTGTATTCTTACAAAACTACATCTAAGCTATTGAATGAAGTACAAAATTATCTGCATACCAAAATCAAGGGAGACAAAGGAAATAAACTGGTAGGATGTCTAATCCAGAGTCCCTACTGTAAACTCACAAAGACACACACTAGGGAAAAAACAAGTAATAGGGAAACAAAGCAGTTCAGCAACACCGGACTGACTGCGCAGGGCAAGGACAGACCAATTCATTTATCCCCCAACAATGAGAGTATCAGCCAATCTCATTGATCTAAGCAGAGGAGACCCACGAACTGTCACCAGGTTGTTTGTTATTGTTGCTTGCTACGGGACACTGTAGTCTATGATATCATCTAAGTAAATAAATCTATCAGATATCATATATCTGTCGCTTTTGTGATATGTAGAATGAATAGACACTACACATTCTCGGCGAATCTAGGTGGCGTGGCTTTTAGTTCCTTCGTGTTCTGGAGTAAAAAGCCTAAAGAGGTACTTAAACACATTAAAAGCCTCCACATGCAGAAATATGCTGAAAGCGCAAAAAGAATAAATATAAATAAAGATAGCAGTGCCCCGGAATCTAGTAATAATAATAACATGATTATGAAGAGTACTAAGATACTGAGTTTTCTTGTGGTGCATAATAGGAACCATTTATTTACTTCTTCATCAGTCTATATATGTATGCATATGTGTAGATCTATAATTAGGAAACCTCTACAGATAGAATAGCTAATGACATTTATAGTCAGCTAATTAACTGCAATAAATGCAAACATGCTCTCATTGACACACATACACACACATTGTATGTACATACTTATAATCACAAACAAAACATCTAAAATTTCATCCAAATGCACAAAAGCTCTTTTGTCATGCACTTGATGCTTATGTAAATGCTTGCATACTCCTTAAACAAACAAACGCAACAACACACAAGTTTGTGTATTCAATAACACCACGCAGAAAATCGGGCTAATTCAAAGCTGTCGTAGTACTGGATTATTACCTTCCTTTGGCAATGCTTTCAAAAGAGCTCTTCTGAACATCGTAGTGAGAACTTCTCTGCTCTTAAAAGTTTTCTTAATCTAATCTCAAATTGATAGAAATAATAAACGATGTGAACTATGCCGAACCCGTGCAGCTTCATGACAGAGTGCACACAAACTAGTCCACTGTGCACCATTTCAATTACAGTTCTAAAGCAGCCATAACATCGTTTGTGAGCGTCACTCAACTGTACGCCGTTTCTACCACTGCAGATGTTTGTTTATATGTTTTGTTTTTT
>JARSSU010041341.1:0-29233 GCA_029619165.1 Eurosta solidaginis
CTATTCCTCCATTGCCATACCTACCTGTCAAATAAAAGCTGACAGGGAGAATGGATGTGGTGAATTGCCAGAGAATGGAAGAAAGGTGTATTTTTTGCCCGCGGTTATTAAATAAAAGTGCCATAAATCGCCCATTTGTTTTTCAAATCAGCTTTTCTTTTAAATGTGTATACAGAAAATCAGACTACGTATTGATTTTTATTTCTAAAATCTAGTTATTAAATAAAATATGAGCAGACAGTTAAGCAAACACTTTAAAATATTGTAACGAATTTACTGAAATTCCCCTTACTTGCAACCTTCTGCTAACGTTCGAATCACTAAGCTGTTGAATAAATAACTCCACTATTCAATAATGCAAAATTACCTTTATTAAAGTACTTCAGTATAACATACTATTGATCGCCAGATAGCGTCTTAAATCAAACTGATTGTCGTGCCTCTACTGTTGCTGCCTTTTATACTGTCTGGTTTCCTCGTTGCATAGTTCTAGGCTTTTCTATTCTATAATTGACTACTTAGTTATCTGCTATAAAATTACTACGTTTATAGCTTCTCATATGCGCGTGTATTTGTGAGTGATACTTGCACAAACCATTGCCTACTTTTGGGAGCATCTCAGATATATGCATGTGTTTGTGCGTTTTCTCTCCGCTGCTTGTATGGACATATGGGTAGACATAATATTTGATTTGTTGATGTGCATATGAGTCACTGCTTAGTATCGCTTTGAGATGACAGTACCCCTTAGTGTTGCTAATATTCGTAACAATATGTTTGAAAAATACTATTGGCAAATGATATGTGTAAGTAATCGAACAGCGATTGGACAGGTGATCGAGGCTGTTTATTATTGTGAACGTTTTCTTCAAACACTCCCCACTTGTATGAATTCGCAATGGTGCAAGCTAACTAATAAAATGAAAAAAAAATACCGATTTGGGCTATAGCATATGTATAGTGAATTTTTTAAAAGTTAAGCCGTTACGAATTCTATGAAGTGAAGGCAGTGTCAAGTTTAAGTGAGTTCGCTTTTCCGCTATGCAACTGAATTTGGCAAACACTGTGATGATTGAGCATGTCAAAAACGGTTTTTATACAACGAAAAATGGTTTGTCGTCCATTTTTACTACAAAGTGAGAACTAAGTTGACCAATAAATGAAAACGACAATTACCCATTTACCATTAAAATTTCATTTGCTAACATGTTAGCATTTTATTTTCGTTTGCCGACCGGCGTCCCATCAGCATATAATGACACAGCGTGTAAAACCACGGAATATAATGAAATAGGTTGTGAAATAAATGAACACAAAATTTTAGGGTGGATTTTGACCATAAATTTCTTTATCGACTTTGGGTTAGTAATGTGACACAATGAAACGCCTTTTACGTCAACTGACGAAAGGATCCCACCCTTCGCGAACTAATAACACAAAACTGAAAGCTAAACATCAACAACATAAAAATTTTTTAGTTCCTCAGCTTTTTTTTTCAAATTATGAGCTTAATAATATTTATTTACATAAAATTATTCATAACTACAACCACATACATAATACTTACCTATTCTTACTAATAAAGTAACTAAAATGATAAATAACTTTGAATAAGATGAAGATGAGTCTTAAAGACATTGAAAGCAAACTTGCCGATGCCAAGGTTTTTTATAAAATGTATGCTATTGATAATGAACTGGAATTGCGGTACAGGGCTTGCCAAAATCAGGGACCAACAGATCTTGTACGTGCCTTCGAGAAGACAGCATTCCATCCAAAAATAAGAGAAGTACCTGAAGTTCTGCTTGCAATGCCCTGCAAAGCCGCAACTGTGGAATGCTCCTTCAGCACTCTAAGGAGGGTAAAGACGTGGTTGAGAACAAAAATGGCAGAATCTCGCCTTATTGGTAAATAAAGTTTTTTTTTAATATATTTATTGTGCTTTTTTTTTCAAAGTTTAATGTATGCTGAGTGCTCACAGAAAATTGGTAGCGGAAAATGATACGGAGTTAAAAGATCTAAATTTAGATGAATTTACTATAAATCCTTGAAGAATTATACTTACTTAGCAGGTTTTCTAATACTCAGACAAAGAGTAATGCAATATAAAATACATATCTGTAACTAAATAAAGTATGTGGACAATACAATTTTGTTGAATCTGAAACTCACTTGGGAGATCACATTTCTAAAGTAATTCCACCTTGTACTGACTATTAAATTAACTATCTAATTCAACAAAATTTTGAATTACCAAATCCTAGATATGGTAGATATTTTAGGGAGCTCTTGATAAATAAATAAATATTTTAACGGAATTCTAGAGCCCACAGCTGGGTCTATAAATCACGTTTCGCTTTTACCTAGACGTCATTACTCTTTATACTTATAAATACGCTATATATCAATCTGAAATTAAAAAAAATTGCTATCCCCCCTTTGTGAATGGCTGGATACGCCCTTGACAAGGCGCAAATGCCACTTCTGGGTCAGCCACGAAACAATGCAAGATTTAGGGTAATACATACGAATGTGCGTTGTCAGGGATGGTTCAATAAAAGAAAAACGAAATGCAGTTTCTTATGGATGCCATTTAAAGATCTATTTGGGTATCTATTATTGTGTTGTGTAACGTCTAAAGAAGGCTGTGAAGGGATGGGAATTCCCGGGGCTCGATGCCTTAGTATCTTGGGCTTACATTTGTTTAGTTAATATTCCTAATTCATTCGTACAGTAAAGATATTAGTTATAAACATGAAAGGATCAGTCGAAGTATACAAAAAATAAAAGATGTTCCGAAACCTTTTCAACTTTAGTCTACTGACCTTAAAACTTTATTTTGCTATGGGTTCATTGGGCAATATCTTGTTATTTTTAAGTTATTATTTTTCTAGTTTTTTGCCATTTGTTTATACAAAGCAAACAAAGCACATTAATTAAGGTTTCAATTATGAGGTTTTAAAATGAATCACCTCTTTATTTGAAAAAAACATACTAGTTTTAAAGATATTTTTCACCTGTTCAAATAAACAAGAAGTATTTCTTGGAAAATAAAGAAAGTGGCATTTACCTGCAGAAATTCTTACTTATTCCCAACATCAAACCTTTGCAAATGACTATATTAACGTTACAACAATCTATGATTGGTTTTCACTTGGTCGAATTGGACCACTAATTTGGTCATCAATAAACACGGCTGTCATACAACGCCAAATGCAAAAAATAAATACTTTTGAAAACTCAAGCAAGTGTTTTGTTAAAGCTGAGCTCATTTTCATTTCGCAGAAATATGCATAAGTACCCTAAAAAATCTGTTTGTTCAACTAATTAAAACAAGTAAGGAAAGCTAAGTTCGGGTGTAACCGAACTTTACATACTCAGCTGAGAGCTTTGGAGACAAAATAAGGGAAAATCACCATGTAGGAAAATGAACCTAGGGTAACCCCGGAATGTGCTTGTATGACATGGGTATCAAATGGAAGGTATTAAAGAGTATTTTAAAAGGGAGTGGGCCATAGTTCCTCACCTACTGGGCGCCTTTTCGAGATATCGCCATAAAGGTGACCAGAGGGTGACTCTAGAATGTGTTTGTACGATATGGGTGTCAATTAACGTATTAATGAGGGTTGTATATGTGAAGGCGTTTCTAGATATCGACCAAATCTGGACCAGGGTGACCCAGGGCATCATCTGTCGGGTACCGCTGATTTATTTATATATTTAATACCACGAATAGTATTCCTGCCACGTATTCCAAAAGCTTTTAATTTCGCCCTGCGAACTTTTTCATTTTCTTCTACTTAATATGGTAGGTGTCACACCCATTTCACAAACTTTTTCTAAGTACTTTTTTGCGTCAAAAAACCAATCCAATCACCATGTTTCATCCTTTGTTCGTATTTGGTATAGAATTATGGCATTTTTTCCTTTTCGAAATTTTCGATATCGAAAACGTGGGCGTGTTCATAGTCAGTTTTCGCCATGCGTGAACTAAGTTTAGTAAAGATATATCTATTTTTGCTCCATTTATCATGTTAACGGCCAAGCGAAGGACAGAGGATCGACTGTGTATAAAACTGGGGGTGGCTTCAAAACCAATTTCGCCCCATTATCGTCATAGAAGCATATATGCCCTTACCAAATTTCACAAAGATTGGTCAATTTTTATTCGACTTATGGCATTAAAAACCATTCTAGACAAATTAAACGAAAAGGGCGGAGCCACGCCCATTTTGAAATTTTCCTTGATTTTTGTATTTTTTGCATCATATCATATTTCATTACTAGGAAATTTTCTTTATAAAAACTAAAGCAAGTGTTTTGTTAAAGCGAATTCATTTAATGTCGCAGAAATATGAACAAATAATACTTTAAAAAACCTATTTTTCATGTATTAGACGATGTTGTTTTTGTATATTCTGAAATCTATAAGGAGACAACGTTTTTGTTTATATTTTTTATGCACAAGACTCAATTAGGTATAAATTGCGTCCACAAAATTTATCACGTAGTACTTAATATTTAAAAAGCAGATTGGAAACAGATAAAACTAATTAAGTGGTCCCTTTGTTCTTTTTGTATTTATTCATTATTAATACGGCTATTGTACACATATCTAATTAATAACACAATTCATCTCTGCGAATACATATATAAACACCATTACTTGGAAATTTTCTTTTGAAAAAAATAAAGCAAATGCTTTGATAAAGCTGAGCTCATTTCATTTCGCAGAAATATGCATAAGTAGTACTCATTTAGTTCTTTTTTTTACTCAATTACAAAAATAAATACATTACACAAAAATAATTTTTAAACAGATAACTTGATAAGCAGACTAACGTGAATAGCCCATACATTTTATTTCTCCTGGCGGACGGGCCGAGGGTAAATGGGAAAGTGTGGATGTTTGGATGTTCAGACGTCTGGGTTAAATTTTGCACATATTAGCCAATAGTGTAGAAGATTTACTAGCTATATTTCTTTGAAAATTGGGAGGTCCCCGTCCCCTAGGAACAGTTATAATTTTATTATTATATTTTTTCGTTTTGTGACTGAATCACGCCAGAACGGCTACACGGATTTTGATGAAATTGGGACACAGATAGACAATAGTCTGCTGAAAAAGTTAGCAGATGACACCCTCCGCCCCATCCTAACTCTCCCTCAACTGGTGCAAAATCTATAAATTGTTATTGCTCGAAATAAATTTTCTCCTAAATCAATAATTTTTGGTATTCTGGCTCACACAGATTGAGATCTAATCAATTTTGGAAAAACGATCAGTGGTGCTCTCTTCTACCCCCTCATCCCATCCACCCACCTTCAATTGTTTTAATTAACACGCTTTTATTAGCTTTACCTGTATGTTAGTTTGTAACTCTTCATTCACTTCAACGCGCCTGTTGCCTTATTAACATGATTTTATAACTAGCTTCACCTTATTTGTAATCCCGTTGGGGTCAGCTCGGCACCCTTCCGGGATCATTCCTGGATGATGTTCTAGATTCGTCAGTATCATTTTGGGGATTCTTTGGAACTATTTGGGTATCATTTTGGGTCCGTTCTGGCATCACTTCTGGATGGTGTTCGGTATCTCGTCAGGGTCATTTCGGGATCATTTGGGGACCCTTCCGACTCCGTAATGTATGGAGCTGAATAGTTTAAACGGGCAGGAGTAGGGAGGAAGCATCCTCGCAGTACGTCTGGTAATGAGGGTTTCAGATTATCGAAGCGTATTCTAATATTGTCCGCACCAAAGATATAAAGAGAGTTTTAGTAATATGTGGATCATCGAATTCTTTAGACCATCGTTTGATGAGCCCCAAAGTCCCTTTGGCTCTGTTCCCGCAACTTCTATGTGGAATTTAAAGTCAAGTTTAGGGTCCATCGTAAGGCCAACGTCTACAAAACTAATGACTTGGTAAATTGTGTAATCATCAATATATACTAGTAGGATTGGTATGATTTTCTTGTAAAGCACATGAACTTGCACTTCGGCAGGTTTAGTGACATTATATTTACACTACACCATTCGACTAGGCTATTCAGATCCGACTGTAGATTTGACGCAGGTGAACGGATAGGCATAAGAAGTTTGACATCATCAGCGTACATTAGCGGCTTACAGTACTTCAAAACATTTGGAAAGTCGTTAATGAACAGCAGAAACAGCATTGGACCAAGGTGGTCTTGAGGAACATCAGAAGAAACATTTATAGATTCTGACTTACAGTTATTACAAAGCGGGAAGCCAAAACGATCAAGTTTGAACAGAAGAAGTGAATGGGAAACTTTTTCAAAAGCTTTACTAAAATCAGTATAAATTACATCAATTTCGCTATTAACCTTAATCCCTTCAGCGCATGAGTTGTGAACTCAAGCAAGTTAGTCACGGTAGATTTACCCGAGCAAAAACCATGTTGACACAAGTCAATGGTTGAGGTTACCCTATGATCTAATTGCTTTGTGACGATCGATTCAAAGAGTTTGGAATAGCACTAAGCTTTGCTATTCCAATCTAATTTGAAACACGTATCTATTCCCATTTTTGTTAAAGCGGTATCTTAAAAGACTCTTTCCACTTTCTGGGAAATATCCTTTTCTTTTGGAATGCGTTAAAAAGACATGTAAGAAATTTATACAGGAATTCAGCACACACGTTTTAGCACCAGAGAAGGAATTTCATCAGGTCCGCTAGAATAGGATCTATTGTACTTGACTTCGCAGCCTACTACTGCGTGTGGAGGCTTTTAATGTATTTAAGTACTTCTTCAGGTTTTTGGTTCATACCGCAGGACACGAAGATAGAACGTGACCAATCATTCTTCCTGCAGCTCGCACTTTCTACACCTTTTGTTACTACCAAGGCCTAACAAATAAGCGTGTGACGGCAGAAAGCAGTAGTAGTTGATCGCACTGTAGTTGAGCTCAAGGCCTTGATAGCCGCTTGGCTATCAGCGTAAATGTAAATTCCCTATCCGTAGTAGCGCTGGATAGCATTTCATCTACCGCATCCTTAATCGCAGCAACTTCCACTTGGAATACACTGCAGTGTTGAGCCAACTTAAATTTGCGGCTTACATTTAGCTCTTGACTTGGCTCGCCGTGTTCAGTGCTTTTCATCAGACCAGCGCCCATAGAGCAGAATCGGTTTGACCACCATTTCATAAAGCCAGTATACTACTTCCTGGCGAGAGTCCCCATCTCTTTCCAGATAGCCCCTCTTCAGCAGAACAAGGCATCCGCAGCCTTCCCGACCCTATCTTCCACATTGGGTCTCCAGGACAGTTTCTTGTCCAAAAAATCCCAAATATTTAACCTATCAGATAGTACCAACGGTACCCCTCCAATCGAGGGAGTTCTGAAATCGGACATCTTATATCAGCTTGTAAAAAGAACCATTCCAATTTTGTCGGGTTGACCGCCAATCCATATGATTCAGCCCTCCTAGCCACAGTATCCAGATAGCCCTGCAGAACATAGCGCAAGGTGCCAGAAATTGCTCTGACTAGGATAGCGAGGGCATTTGCATAGGCAACCACCCGACAGCCATTGGCTTCTAGCTCCACAAGGAGCTCGTTGACTACCACACCCAGAGAAGAGGAGATAGGACACCCCCTGTGGCGTGCCCCTGCACACCTTCCTCTCTCCTCTCAATTATGGCCCCTCCCCACTCCGCTGCATTCTGCTGCATAGAAGTTTACTAATAATTCAGCCAGAGTCGCCTCGACTCCTAAACCCACCAGAGCTCTTTCGATTGCCCGGTAAGATATGTTAAAAGCCCCTCGATGTCTAGAAGGCACTCAGAGCAAACTCTTTGTGTTCCAGGGACACCTCTATTTGCTTTACCATCGAATGGAGAGCCGTGTGAACTCTACTTACGAGTTGTCGTGAGAGAACTTTGATGGATTCCAATAAAGCTTGGATGCGCTCAATTATGCGCACAATTAATAACGTATAAATAAAACTTATGTTTTACAATTTAATTTAAAATAGTTTATTTGGTAGGCATACTCTTTATTTTCACAGTTTTACAAAATATCTTTTTAAGTAAGTCGATCTCACTTTTTCAGCTGCCCAATAATATTGGCCGAGCCACACACGCAAAAAATTCTAAAACAGGAAAAGTGTTTAAGCTCTGAAAAAACAATAAAAATTTTCGCGTTTTTGACTATGCAAGTATTGCTTTGTAAACAAACATACCTGGCCTTAAAGCTTTTAGCCTAAAATTTGTTTTCTTTTTTTTTCAGCGCCAAGCTGCAGTACAAACATGAGTAACCATACTTACTGCGAGAAAAACATTCAAGTTTAGTTGTTTGTTCAAAGTAGACAAAGAAATATTCGTTTTGGCCACCGCCGATGGCATTGAATTTTAGTAAATACTAGAAGACCCGGCAGACGTTGTCCTGCCCTAAATTTAGCCTATCTGCATACATTTTTAATAAGCTTTTTCCGTCTGACTCTGCCCTCCCCCCTCTTCACTTTTTCCTAATCCTTTTATTCGCTCCTCCCTCCGTCTTTTTCGCTTCATCTATCTCCATCTCCATCTTCGTCTCATTCTATCTCTTTCTCAGTCTCCTTCTCTCTCTTTTCTCTTCTCTCAATTCCTTCTCATTCTTCTGCATCCCTTATTGCCTGTCCCAGAGGCTGGTATGTATTTTATTCCAGTCCCAGTCCCACTCCGAGTCTCAGTCCCAGTCCTAGTCCTAATCCAGTCCCAGTCCGTCTCTGGATAATATATTACTCTGTACCAAAGCACTCATCAACAGCTTTCATTTGATATCCATATTGTATAAACACTGTCTAGGCATTCACTGGCCCACGTTTTGGCCTATATCTCGAGACCCTGTACCTGTAGTAACCATCGCGTGAGGTTTACGCAACTTGTGTGAAAGTTTGAACAAAATCGACCGACGCATCTCTTCAAACACCGCGACCAACTAACACACATTTTAGCCTTTCCTTTTTATATATATAGATTTTTATTTTTCACACTTCACTATAATATTAAAACGAAATGCAGATTTTCGTTGCTTTTGAAATTCGGCTTAAAAATTGCACATGGAACAACTAAAGACTCTCCTGTATTAAAAAAAATGTCATAGTACCTCTAAATCGCGGGCCCCCTCAGAAACCCCCCTCGCCCCCCCCTCTCGGCGGGCCTGGTGATGTGCTATACTTGATATCATTCGCTATAATATTTTTTATTGATAAGCAGGTTGTTTAATTAAACACCAAGCAATTACACGGAAGTATATCCGCACCACCTGAAAATATGAGTGCCACTGCGTATACGTAACATTTTAATATTACGTATAAACAAATAAAAAAATTGCAATAAAATAATATTTGCGACTATAAACTGAGATATAACCTATCCTATATTTCAAGTTAGATCAAACTACACACGGGGTGCAAAACAAATTCAAAATCGGGTTCAGTAGTTTAGGAGTCCATTGGCTTCAAACCTGTGAAACACACAGATGATCGGTTGAATGATATAACTCTGGCAATAAAACTTGTGAGTTTGAGCCACCATTAATATAACCGCATGCTGCTTCGGGTATGTCTGCCAAGTAAGCCCCAGTTTTTCCGATTTTTAAAGCGATTCCCTAGTAGGGTTTTCTTTTCTGCAAATAATGTCACCCCGCTTCGCTTACGTAGTTCTCTCAGAAGTTCGGGTACTCATTTCTGTAAGGGTTTTTACTCTGAATAAGAAAAGGAATCCCATTACCTACAATTTCAGCCATTTTACAGAGCTTCAAGTTATCATATTCAAGAGTGAGGGCAGCACCAGTGCAACATTTTTTCTAGAAATGAAAGCGCCATAAGTCTAGTTTGTAAGGAGTTATTAAATCATATACTAATATCTAGATCTGCCGTAATGACATCGATTTATAGATTTTGGAAAAATTTAATAAACTGCTACCAAATTAGTTTGAAGATGGAAGTTATACAAGCTCTAACACTCAAAGGCATAAGGAAAAAGTTAATTTTGAATTGTTCTCAAGCATAAATTTCAAGGAGGAGTTGGAGTGCATTTGAAAAGAATAAGTTTGTTTCATTAAGTTCCGTAAGAGAATATGATATTTCTAAATTTTAAGTCAAACGTATATGCAGCTCGTGCGCATACGGAGTCGAAATCAAAATTAAAACCAAAAATTGCTGAAGGTCAATTTCAAAGCACGGATTGGGAACCGAGGCCGGAAGCAAACTTATAGTAAATCCAGTCAGAAATTGAACTGAAACCCATACGTAAGCTGGAATCGAACCCCCCTGAACTGAAATTTACTCCCAATCTGAAAGCGACATAAGCTCAACAGCTTGAAACAACTCATCCTACGATAAATTAATTGAACAAAGATCCAACACTAGCTTCTAAGCTGTATCTTATGCTAGTCCCGAAAAAGAATCTTAACTGGAATTGAGACTAGCTCTGAAGTTGAAACTACTACCGTCTCCGAAACGGGAATTCAAACTATAATCAACCATGAGGCTGAGGCGTACATTACACTGAAAGAAAAAGACTAGTAAAATCAACCGAAATACGGGTCAATTCAACCGAAAATTTCTGTAAATTTTTATCCGTCGAAACAACATGTTGAATCATCTGCGCACAAATCGTTTATTTGTAATTGACCGTTTTAGTAGTCAAACAAACAAAGAAAGTTGTTGCGACAAAAAAAAATAAATGTAAGGCGCGATAACCTCTGAAGAGATCTAAGGCCGAGCTTCTCTTCCAATTTGCGTCGTGCTCCTTTTTTTCCTACAAATTGGCGGGACGGGACCTACTTGTTTTATGCCGACTCCGAACGGCATCTGCGAGGCAGATGAGTTTTCACTGAGAGCTTTTCATGGCAGAAATACACTCGGAGTGTTTGCCAAACACTACCGAGGGGCGACTCCGCTTAGAAAAATTGTGTTTTAATTGAAAAACCTTATTTCTAAAATTTTGATGTTGCTTTGCCCGAGTTGTGAACCCAGGGCATTCGGTGTGGTAGGCGGAGGACGCTACCATCACACCACTGTGGCACTTACTAACCGAACTTCAATTGGGCGCACATCAAATATGCTGGCACACATTAAACATTATGCACTTTAATATTTGTTTTATTAAACACACTTTCACCAAATTTTATATTTTTTTATATGTTTAATTTATAGTTTTGAACTTCGCTTTGCATATAGAAATGAAAATAGTAGTCGCAAAACTGTTTCTCAATTCTTTCAGTTGCAGCTCAGTTCATTCTCAATTACTTCTCTCGCATGTAGTTGCCACACTTGATTGTTTCGAACAAAACTTATAGTATAAATGTTTGACATAACATTTTAAATAGAGAAATTGTAAGTTATAGAAAAGTAAAGAATCAAATCGCGGGGAAGGTGATTCACCACTGGATAACTTTACATGTAATTCGGCAAGTTTAATTTTCGTAACACTTTAAGTTGAAACGATTCCAAAACAACTCAAACTTTTATGTTGTCGGAAACATCAACATTAAAAAAGGATGTTTTTTATTATCTTATTAGGTACGTTCGCGTGAGTGAAAATTCGTAAAAACTTGAAACAACATGTTACTAACTTTGGAAAAATCTGTTCGTTCAAACAAAACTTTTGCAACATGAGGGCGCAATTTTGCATTTCGCTTGGAGGAGCAGTTGCAAAATTGTACCCGATAAATAGGTGTCCCGGTATCTCATAATTTTTTGCACAGTAAATTATTATTTTTCGTTTTGTATTGATGACTGAAAAACTAGTTTTTTTGTTGTTTTCCCATTTTGTGTGTTTTTTCGATTTGGTGGTTTTCTTATTTTGGTGTTTTTTAACAAGTGGCACCATCGTCATAAGTACAAGGTAGAGAGCGCAGTGAGCGTAAAATTCTCTTTGAAATGCGCTCATGTATTGACTGTTGATCGCTGTTGAAATGACCAGTGAGATCAGTTGTGTTAATAAAAAAATAAGCTAGATTGATTAGGAATCTGTCAATTTTACAGAATTTTGTTAACTTACGAGCGACAATTTCTGTTCTGCTGAAATGACTTAACTAGTTTGTTCGCTTGACAAAGAACTCGGTCGAATTAAACGTAATTCGATAATTTCGCCGAATCTCCGTTAAGTCAAAACAACAGAACAGATTTGTTGCTTTTACTAGCACTATTTCTTTCAGTGCAGTTACTACAGCAAGAACCGGGACTTGCTCCGAAGCAGGAACCTACACTGCCTGAGAAAATGAGATCGAATGGAGCCTAGCTGCAAGGTTGATATAAGCTCGGCTGATAGAAACTACACTAACTCCGAAACATTAATCGAACCCGTAGCCGAGGCTTGAAACTACTACCGTCTTCGAAACAGGATTTCAAACCATAACCAACTCTGAGGCTAGGGCGGATATTAGTTTCTAAGCTACAGCATAACAAGAACCAAGACTAGCTCCGAAGCAGGAACCAACACTGCCTCTGAAAGTGGAAACGAACGGCAGCCTATCTTTAAGGTTGAAACCGACCTACGCTCTGCAGGTAGAACCAACACTATCTACGAAACATTAAATGAAACCGTAGCCGAGGTCAGCTCTTAAGATGTCACCGATGTTAGTCTCCGAAGATGGAAAAAATCACCTTTACGGAAGTTCTCTAGTTTTTGTAATGATATTCGTTCTCCATAGATATAACGATATCGATTTTCAACATCAAACTTTTAGCGATATTATTTACCTTTGATTCAGATATCGAAGCCAAATAGCTTAAGAATAATTTAGTTTTTTCAACGGCATTAGATATGAAGCCACTTACAGTTTTCGACTCAATAAAACTATCACCTCGATCTAAAATTAAGTTAGTGAATAGCACTGTCGTTATCGCAAATGAAAATCTTGTAGTTCAAATTTCGACAAGTCGCGTCGTTAGCTGCCGAATTCACCTACTGCTTCGAAACTAGAATAGAAACCGTGACTGAGACTTGCCCTTAGGCGATAACGGACCTTAGTTTCGAAGCTGGAAACGAAATGGGAACCGAAACGAGCTATGAGGCTGGGATAAACAGATGGACAGATGAAATAATAGATACTGGAACTGATAATAGCCCTTAGTCTGGGACGGGCATTAGTTCCTAAATGGGACGGGAATGGAACCAAGAACTGAGACTGGTGCTGAGGTTGTAACAGACACTAGTACCAAAACTGAAATTGAAATCTTAATTGAAACCAGATCAGGAATTGAAATTTGAAGTTTAATATGAATCTCGAATGGAGCTACAGCAAAACCGAAGCCGCAGCCAAAATGTAAAGTAAGTAACGCCCTAGTCGGGTTATGGAACGTACATTCCGTTTTGGGAAATGGGCAATATTCTTGATTACACCGTTAGATCGAAAGTTGCTCTCAGTGAGCAGGGTTGGAACTCATATGGAGATATTATCAGTCGTCTGTTTGGCCAACAAAACGGAATGCTCCTTTTTTAGCCTACAATTTCTTTCAGATCACAAAACTTTCATTGTAGTTCCGAGCTACTTATCCCTCCTAAAGGCCACTGCCGTACATTGGTTCCGTCGAGCCCCGTCCATAGTGCTTTCCTGAATAGCTGCGATTTCGCTCAATGCTCAACCCGGATATCGAGTTTAGAGTTATGCCATCTCTAACGAAACGCCGTATGTATATTCTAAGCTCCCTAACTATGTGGCACAATAGAGCATTATATTTTCAATCCATCGACCTCATAAATCTGAATGTGTTTTAATGAGTGAAAGTTTGTCTTGCTCGTGTAGAAGTATTAAATAAATAATGACATAACACTACAGAGTTAAACAAAATTTAGAATATATAAATATGTATTAGGTTGGTGAAAAAAAAACAATTTTTTTTTGCTTTTTGTGTAGTGTAAATATTGTTAAGGACATCAAAAAAGAGAGCGACCCATCGAGACTCTGCACAAATCGTATTGGGATACACATTTAATTAGAGGTTGAACTTTAACCTCGAGTAAAAAAAAATTTAAAAAAAATGTCTCCCAATTTCCTTTTACAATAAAACTTGACACAATTATATTTTTCGCTAAGATATAGCTGATTATTCTACATTAGTCTACAACCCTTTTAAACTTCTTTTATATAAAGTAGGCGTGTATCTAACTGATTCCATCCATTTTTACTAGAAACATTTCCTTGCTAAAATGAAAATATATGTACCCAATTTTATTACATGTTAATTTTTCTTCGAGCCATATCTCCCGAAACATAAAAACTTGCTTAGTCATAAAAGAGGGGGTGCCACGCCTATTTTCAAAAAAATTTGTTTTTCTTTTTATTGTTATAATTCCACTTGGTAAAGGAACTTTAATTGATCTAAAGCTCTTTTTTGCAAACATATAGCTTATTTTATTCGTCCAAGACCCCTTTAAAAGTCTTTTCCAAAAAAGTGGGCGTGGTTCTTAACGGATTTCGTTAATTTTTCTTCCTTATAGTAATAGGCGGTTTTTGATTTGTAATTAATAATATTTCTAAAATTGATTTTATTACAAGTGGGCGCTGCCACGCCCATTTTCACAAATGTTTTCAATTTTTATCAAGTAACTCAATATCAGTTTACGCATCAAATTTCACCTTTCTATATGTATTATTTATTAAATATTCAGATTTTTTGTGTTTTACAAAATGTTGCATATATAAAAAGTGGGCGTGGTTATTATCCCATTCAAAATCAATCCATTCTGGGTCCAGATAAGCCCATATACCGAATTTGTCTGCAAAGCACGAACTTTTTACAGGCTCTCCTTATCGATGTCCTGAACAATGTTTTCACTGTACAAAAAGGAAACAAAAAATAATTTGTTTAGCCCACCCTAATATGTTAGTGTACTCAAGTGTATACAAGCAAACTGTTCAAACATAGAAAATATTTTTGCTGGTATATACAGCAACCAACGGCAAATGTTTACTTTAAATATAGCTCAACTTGTTTCCAACCACACCAAAAAAATTTGGCTTAATACAGATTAATATTCGTTCAGCTAAAAGAAAGCTCTATACAGAATTCGTACGTTAAGCTTACACAACTGCACTCACAGAATAAAGAAGGCTAATGTAAAGGATAAAGCTGGTTTTTGCTTAAGTCGGTGTATATGTATGTACATACAGATAGATTTGTATTTTCGTGAGCATAAGTTGGACATTATGAATGAACTTTGTAAAATGTTAATCGTAATTTATGCGAAAAACAAGTAAGGAAGGTTAAGTTCGGGTGTAACCGAACATTATATACTCAGCGGGTAACTCTGGAATGTGTTTGTATGACATGGGTATCAAATGGAAGGTATTAAAGAGTATTTTAAAAGGGAGTAGGACCTAGTTCTATAGGTGGGCGCCATTTCGGGATATCGCTATAAAGGTGGACCAGTGGTGATTCTAGAATGCGTTTGTACAATATGGATATCAATTGAAAGGTGGTAATGAGTATTTTAAAAGGGAGTGATCCTTAGTTCTACATGTGGACCCCTTTTCGAAATATCGCAATAAAGGTGGACCAGGGGTGCCTCTAGAATGTGTTCGTACGATATAGGTATCAAATGAAAGGTGGTAAAAGGTGAGGGCCTTAGTTTTATAGGTGGACGCCTTTTCGAGATAACGCCATAAAGGTGGACCAGGGTGACGCAGAATATCATCTGTCGCGTACCGCTAATTTATTTATATATGTAATACCACGAAAAGTATTCCTGCAAAAATTCAAGGACTACAAAAACGACTGGGACAACATAGCAAAGATGTTGAAAACAAACGCACAGAAAAAAGTGCTCTTGCTCACCATGCCATTACTTTTGGGCAAAAATTTGATTTTGATAATGCCAAAGTAATAGCAAGAGAAACAAACTGGCAAAAGATAATGCTTCTGGAAGAAATACACATAAAAGCAGAGAAAACAATGTGTAAACAAAAGAAGTATAGAAGCAAGAAATATTAGCGACATCTATGCGTGTATACTAAAATGAAACTGCAATAACCCATTAAGCATGAATTCGCCGGTGATCAACAAACGTCAAATATGTATACATATGTACTTACATACAAATTAGAGTTTGAAATATAAATTGTGGGTTGTCTATTGAAAATAGTAATTTTATATTCTAAAATAATTTCCGTTCCCTTAATTGAGTATTAAAGTGACTATGTTTTATTTCAAAACACATATATATAAAGAAAAACCTGACGAAGAAGAACGCAGAGATTTTTAAGTAAGAAATGTTTGTCAATTGAATGCCCATATATATGTAATTTTAATTCTATAGAACTGCGAAACTAAATTGAGTTAATTTCTTTAAAATTGTAACTAGGCCCTGAAGAAGACCACAATAAACGGTCGAAACGTCGGCAATAAAATAATAAAGGCGTTTTTCCAATTATTTTGACTGGAAACCCGATTATAGCAAATTAGACAAGGACTTTTGATTTCGCCCTGCAGAAATTTTTCATTTTCTTCTACTTAATATGGTAGGTGTCACACCCATTGTACAAGGGTTTTTCTAAAGTTATATTTTGCGTCAATAAACCAATCAAATTACCATGTTTCATCCCTCTTTTTGGTATTTGGTATAGAATTATGGCATTTTTTTTCATTTTTCGTAATATTCGATATCGAAAAAGTGGGCGTGGTTATAGTCGGATTTCGTCCATTTTTTAAACCAAGATAAATTCAGTTCAGGTATGACTAAGCTTAGTAAAAATAAAGCGGTTTTTGCTCAAGTTATCGTGTGAACGGCCGAGCGGAAGGACAGACGGTCGACTGTGTATAAAAAACTGGGCGTGGCTTTAACCGATTTCGCCCATTTTCACAGAAAACTGTTACCGTCGTAGGGTCTATGTTCCTACCAAATTTCAGAAGGATTGGTAAATTTGTGTTCGACTTATGGCATTAAAAGTATTCTAGATAAACTAAATGAAATAGGGCGGAGCCACGCCCATTTGAAATTTTCTTTTATATTTGTATTTTGTTGCACCATATCATTACTGGAGTTGAATGTTGACATAATTCACTTATATAAAGTAAAGTTATTCATTATTTTTGTTAAATTTGACTTTTAAAAACTTTTTTTTTAAAGTGGGCGTGTTCTTCATCGAATTTTGCTACTTTTTATATAACACATATATAGTAATAGTAGTAACGTTCCTGCCAAATTTCATATCATATCTTCAACGGCTGCCAAACTGCAGCTTGCAAACTTCTAAATTACATTCTTTTAAAAGTGGGCGTCGCCACGCCCGTTGTCCAAAATTTTACTAATTTTCTATACTTCGTCATAAGTTCAACTCACCTACTAAGTTTCATCGCTTTATCCGTCTTTGGCAATGAATTATCACATTTTTTCGGTTTATCGAAAAATTGTGCCTGGCTATAGCCCGATATCGTTCATTTTAAATAGCGATCTGAGATGAGTGCCCTGGAACCTACATACCAAATTTCATCTAGTCAAGTTATCGTGTTAACGGACAGACGGACGGACATCAATCAAATTTTTTTTCGATACTGATGATTTTGATATATGGAAATGTATATCTATCGCGATTTCTTTATACCTGTACAACCAACCGTTATCCAATCAAGTTAATATACTCTATGAGCTCTGTTCAACAGAGTTAAAACAAGTAAAAGTGTCTAAGTTTGGGTGTAACCAAACATTATATACTCAGCGTGAACTTTAATTGTACATTTCATTTGAGATAAATTACTTTTCTACATGATACGTGGCACCGCCCATTTAAGAATAAATTATCTCCCCATTTCCTCTTGCAATAAAACTTGATGAGTAAAATATCATTCCTTCAAAGCTATTTTTTGCTATGTTAAAGCTTATTAGTCTACGACCCTTTTGAATTTGTTTTATATCTAATTTGCCGTGGTCTTTAACCGATCCCGTCCATTTCTGCTGTAAAGAAAATATGTGTACACAATTTCATTACGATATGTTAATTTTTCTTCGAGTTATGGCTCCCGAAACATAGAAAAATGTTTAGTCGTAAAAGTGTCGGTGCCACACCCATTTTCAAAAATTCTAGTGTTTTCCATTTAATGTTATAATTCATTTAGAAAGTAAAATTCTATTGATAAAAAGCCCTTTTTCGCTAAGATATTTGTAGCTTTTTATTTTCGTCTACGACCCTTTTGAAAATCTTTTATATAAAGGTGGGCGTGGTCCTTAACCGATTTCGTTAATTTTTCTTCAAAGTATTCTTTATATTAAAGGCAAATCTCTGCCGAATTTTGTTACGATAAATTTAACGATTTTGATTTTTGATTAATAATATTTGTAAAATTGATTTTATCACAAGAGGGCGGTGCCACGCCCTTTTTAAACAATTTTTCAAATTTTTATCAAGAGCCTCATTATCAGTACCACACGTCAAATTTCAACATTCTAGGTGTATTATTTACTAAATAATCAGGTTTTTCGTGTTTTCCAAAATGTGATATATATTAAAAGTGGGCGTGGTTATCATCCGATTTCACTCATTTTCAACACGAATCTATTCTGGGTCCAGATAAGCTCGTGTATCAAATTTGGTAAAGATATCTCAGTTTTACTCAAATTATCGTGTTAACGGACAGACGGACGGACGGATACACATGGCTCAATTAAATTTTTTTCGATGTTGATGATTTTTGATATATGGAAGTCTATATCTCTCTCGATTCCTTTATATCTGTACAACCAACTGTTATCCAATCAAATATAATATACTCTGTGTGCAAAGCACGGTTGGAAGAAATCGAACAGTCTTACCGTCAAGGAAATGTGTATGGCAAGGAACGTGTACTGACTGTAGATACGGGCGCATCTCATTCCTTAATCCGATCTTATTTGGTCAAAAGGAGAGTAAAGCCATTATCTGGAGCAAGGTCACTGCAGAGTATAACCAAGTCCAGGGAGAAGTGATATGTGAAGTCTTGATTGGAAAGGTCACGGTTCTACACAAATTCGCTTTGGCGGAGATCGTTAATGAAGTCATATTGGGAATGGACTTCTTAGTTGACCATGACATCGGGATCGATATGCAGATAATGATTGTGCGTTATAAGAACCAGGATGTACCACTCAACTTCAGTTTGGAGAAAGGGTTCAGCAGTAAGCGAGTACTGATGGAGGCGATTCGACAAAGACCACCAAAGTCAAAGGCTGTAGATCGGGCAAAGATTCATGGAACGAATGGCCAATCGTAGCAAAACCAAAGATACCTGAGAGAGAAACACTGGCATTGACAAAACCAAATGAGCGCACTAAAATGAAGGAAAGATTTTCCAGAAAGAATGCAAGGGTAGTTTTCAAGCCAGGTTGTGACCGTCACGACGATATTGATGATGCAAAGTCTACCCGTCAAGATAAAGCTCTGCGAAGTAGTTCATTGGCCAAACAGCGGAGTGCGAGGGAACGGTCAGGATAATGAGCAGTAAGATGAACCACAGGTACGACAAGAAGAACAATTCGGAAGGGTTCTTGGAGGAAGATTTGGTACTGTTACACAACCCTCACCGGCGGAACAGTGTTCCATCCAAATTTTGGTGCAGTTGGGAAGACCCGTACAAAGTTGTAAAGAGGATCAGTGATGCCATCTACCGCATACAAACCATTAGGAAGCCAAGAAATAGAAGGGTGGTTCACTTGAAGGGGCTCGCAGCGTGTAGATCGAAACATTTGTCTTTATCGGGACGATCAAACTTAGTTGGAGGGCAGTGTGACGAATATTAGTATCAGTAAGCGATACTACCATTACTAAGCCTATACTAAGCAATATTTACATAAACAAATCAATCATCATCTACACCAGGCCTGGCCGCAGGGGGTGGGTTTTGGGGGTTGGTTAAGCATGTCAATTATGAGTGGGTTATATGTATGTATTTGAATTTCGGAATATTATCGTTATTTACTACTTTTTTAATGACAAAAAAATAATAAGATTTTAACCTATCCGCTGCCAAAAAACATTTTTAGTACCCACTAAATACACCCACGCCCCTCCCCCGTCCCTCTATTCTTCCTTCAATACAAGATTCCTTAGCCCGGCAGTAATATTTTTTACTCAAAGATGAATAGAGTGCGACGAGCACCATTTGAAGGAGCAACAGGTGCACTAAGATTGCTTCCAACTAACACTTAAATTTTTTCCTAAACCAACCACTTGTAAACTTTCACGTACCTAAAGTGTAGGTTGTGCGGGTGCAACACTTCGTGAGACTGACTGTCGGAGCTCGAGACAGTTGAGTGACAGTGGGATCCTCAGAGAGCTTCCCGATATAGCTTCGTCATAAGATTAGCACACGCCAAACCTAAGCTTAAGATCAAAGTGACATCAAACATTTAGAAACAAGTTTTTTCAATTAGAAAAACATTTTTATTAGCGGATTCGTACTGGGAACTGATTTAGCAAGCATTCAAGGGTATTTCTGTCATGAAAAGCTTCTCAATAAAGACTCATCTGTCCTGCAGATTCCGTTCGTAGTCCCGTCTCACAGCAGAACGACGCAAACGTGGAAGAGAAGTTTGACGCAAAATATCTTTACATGTTATTGCGCCTTTTATATTATTCATAATGTCAAGGGCCCTTCAAGAGGGGTCTAGGACGGGCGCAAATTTTGCATTAAATTTATGGGTTCACTAAGCAATTTATGTGGTATTGTTGGTCTGTCTTCCCGTCTCAGCTATTATCTTCCAAGTTTACGTTCTGGGTAAAGAGAAAGCCTGTACGCTCCTACTGTAGGACTCAATGATGGGGCGCGAAGTATGCATTTTCTTAGATAGCCAAGCAGCACTCATGGCATTTAACTCCGCCATCACTTCGTCTAAAGTCTTCATCAACTGCTGAAGGTCGCTTAATGCTGCACGCAGTTAGTATGACTAGGCAGTAGAAAGCACAGTAGCTTAAAAAGAGAGTAACAATGCTGGATGCTGGGGCGGCGGTCAAAATACAACCACCCACTCACATAAATTAAATGTAGCATTCACAGCAATTTGCAGAGATAGCAGACCTAGATGATACTCCTCGGACAACTGCAAAATAACTAAGCAAGCGTGGTAGTAGGAGATCTGAGGACCTGCTAAATAAGTCTTGAAAATAAATCTTTTGGGATCTTTGGCATCACGAGGGGCACTGGTCGCTTGATCTGCATGCTGAAATAATGGGAATCCTTTTGGCAGCTTATGCAGGAGGTAAGACTAGAAAAGCAAAAAGAAACCATGAAGCACCACCTGTGCGAATTTCCAGCTCTAGCACATACTGTTGCAAACTTCAGAATTTTGCAAGTGCTTCTTTAAAGATACTGGTAGGTTCATTTACCGAGCGAAATGGTTCGAAAGGACCACAAACTATCCATAATAGAAGTAGAAGAAATTTGTTCCTGGAGAAAAATCGTCAAAATAGCCCAACGTGTGCTAATTGGGTTCGGGTCTTTAGTATCAGGGCCGCACAACAAACTTCCAATAGACACTTACGTCATATCAGTGGATGTTGTAATAAATCTCATTATAATTGGATTAAAACAACATTCACTCCCCAACATGTAACATAACCCCAAAATTCATTAAAAACAAAACTCGAAAATGCAATACCCTGAAAACAGCAGGAATTTACGAAAAAAAAGTCAACAAAAATATTTAATAAAATCGCAATAAGCCATCATCAACCAAATTAACATCGCGCTCTCAAAGTAAAAGTGCGCTAAACAAAATTCACAACTACACGCGGCAACAGTTATAAACATTAGTATACATTTATGTGAATATATATGCAACAACCCTCGCGTGGCCTCCCTGCGTAGCATAGATAACCACGAGATCGTTAAAGGGCGACTACACAATCGGCTCCGGATAGCGGCCTTGAGGGGGACTTTTTTAGAATGGACAATACTAATACGATTCCGCCAAGGATGGGGTGCGGAAGAAGAGCGCTTTTGATGGAAATCCGTCAAATCAATCTTCAGCACTCTAAGGTGGCTTCCGCAAATTTGTTGCTCTGCCTTGAAAAAGGCGGAGTGGATATAGTCCTTGTCCAGGAGCCGTGGCTGAGTAGTAACGGCAGTAAGATTTCTGGATTAAGGACTGGAAAATTCAACACCTTGGTGCATGCGGAGGCAAGTAGGCCTAGATCCTGTGTGCTTGTTAAAAAAGAGATTAAAGCTTTTATTCTCTCTAATTTCAGCAATGCTGACGTAACCACGGTCTGCCTCGAGCGAGGAAGTAATGAAATGTGGGTGGTCTCAGCGTACATGCCCCACGGGGACGTAGTGGGACCACCACCTGCGATACTGGGTGAAATCACCGCTGAAGCAAGGCGGAGAGGTGTTGGCGTGATCATCGGTGCCGATGCAAATGCCCATCATAGCATTTTGGGGAAGCTCGGATACCAACACTAGAGGTGAGTCTTTATTTACTTTTATTGTAGATGAGGGACTTTGTATATGTAATAGGGGGAATGACCCGACTTTTATTACTGCGTTAAGGGAGGAGGTCCTGGACCTCACCCTGGTTAGTAGAGAACTGGAAGGTCGGATATCTGGATGGAGGGTTCTCAACGAGCACTCCTTCTCTGATCACCGATATATTCAGTTCTCAGTGAACGAAGAACGTCCCGGTAAAATATCTTTAGGAACCCTAAAAGTACTAACTGGGACTTGTATTGTAGGAAGCTGGGAGAGCTACTGCCTGCGGTGCCTATCATTAGTTCGGGCCTGTCCGAATCTGAGATAGACGTTCTGGTGGAAAACTTCACCTCGGCAAGCAATAGCGCCTTTCAGCTGTCCTGCCCATTGAAAACTTACAGGGGGAAGGGCAAGCCGCCCTGGTGGTCGGATTCTCTTGACGACCTAAGAGCGTCCAGTCGGCGGCTCTTCAACAGAGCCAGGAGGAGTAAATTACCCTCGGACTGGGAGCTCTATAAGGTGAGTCTGATTATATAAATATGAAATAGGGATAGCCAGCGAGATGCATGGCGAAGCTTCTTCTGCTCTGCGAAACGTAGAAGCACTGCAATGAATCCGCGAGATTTAGAAAATACTCCCCGCTACGGAACCACCGCTCACTCTGGGGTATCTGAGAGATGATGCTGGTGGGGAACTGGTCGATGAGTCAGCGACGATTCCCGCCTAAGGCTTTTACTGGACAATCATTTTCATCGATGTCCGTTAGCGCAGGGGATCTTCGCTGCATGTCGCGTCGCTCGTTGGCCATGCAGAAGTGCCTGCCATGTACCACTACGGGAACGTGCAGATACCTGGGCTATAGGGTCGTTCAAGCCCTATAAGTTTCCGGCCCGATGTGAATACCTTCCTAAGCGCAGCTTCAACCAGGATTTCTTTGGGGATTTCTGATGCTAGGTTGGCCATCACATTACTAACTGCTCCTCAGCTTTTACTATATCCGAAGTACTTGGCACACGGTTAGGTTATTTTCATTCCGAAGGCCGCAGAAGCTCTCATGTATCACCTAAGGATTTCTAGGCAATCCGTCTCTCGTCGTTTCTTCTTAAGACGTTGTGAGCAGTTGATTCCTGTACCTACGGGAAAGGCTCACATCGGGGGTTATCTGTCGGCTTCACCAACATGCTGTACTGCAGAGGGCAGATCGACGGAACGCTCTCCATTCGTGATTGTAAGCAATAGAGGGTCCCTGCTGTAACACAAACGAGTCTGCTCATGGGTAGCTTTACTAGACTCGGGGGAGCTTTTAACAAGTCTTACCAGTAGATCATTCGAAAGAGCTGCTGGGCGAGTTTACTAGAGTGCGTAGCGGCTCTGTGAATTTATTAGCAACTTCTTCTATGCAGGCAAGAATTGATCGCAGCGGAGTGGGGAGGGCCATATTAGAGGAGGTGTGCAGGGGCACGCCACGTGTCCTATCTCCTCTCCTCTGGTTGTTGTAGTCACGAGCTTCTTGATGGAGCTGGAAGACATGGTTATGTCGGGTGGTTGCCTATGTCAGATGACCATCAGCTATCCTAGTCAGAGAGGCAAATTTCTGGGCGGCCTGCGCCTGATGTTCTTGTCAGGCTAGCTGATGCCTGTGCTAGGTGTGCTGATCATGTAGGATTGCGGTCACCCGGAAAAACGGAACTGGTTCTTTTCACAAGAATGATATAAGGTGCGCCGATTTCAGAACTCCCTCGATTGCAGGGTACCGTTGGTACTTCTGATGAGTTAAATATTCTGTGGGATTGTTTTGGACAGTAACTGTCCTGAGACCCAATGCGTGAAGATCGACGGCCAGGAAGCCGCCATTGCCTTGTACTGCTGACATGAGGAGCTATCGTAAAGAGATGGGGACTCTCGCGCCAATGATAGTACACTGCTTTTGAGATGGTGGTCAAACCGATTCTGCTATATGGGGATGCTGTCTGGTGCTGAAAGCACGGATGTACTCGGCGAGACACCTCCACACATGTATTAGTGGTCAGTGCAACGGACGGCGCTGATCGGTATCTGTGGCGCTCTCAGAACACGCCTACCATTGGCACTGAACGTCATGCTGAACATCTACCAGTCAGATATTGCGGAAAGGCGCCGCGGCAAGGTCGTTGGTCAGACTTCGTGTGTATGGGATATAGACTTTCTGACCCAGAACGGTCTACTCTAGCCTTCTACCACGTATTTTCGACTTCATCCCGGACACAGAACGCCTACTGTATGCCGTGATAACAGCTCCTAGTAAACCTTACACCCCAGTTGATTCCAGAATGTACATATGGGTATCAACGAAAGGTGGTTAATGTAAGTATTTTAAAGGGAGTGGGCTCTAGTTTTATAGTGGACGCTTTTCGAGGTATCGCATATAAAGGTGACCAGGGTGACTCTAGACTTTGTGTTGTACGAGTATGGTCTAATGAAAGGTGTAATGAGTATTTTAAAGGAGCGGGCCTTAGTTCTATAGGTGGACCCTTTTCGAGATATCGCCATAAAGGTTGACCAGGGTGGTACTCTAGCCCATATCGTTTGTACGGTATATAGGTAAAATGCAAGTAGTATTAAGGATATTTAAAAGGGCGTGGGGCTTAGTTCTATAGTGTACGTCGTTTCGAATATCGCCATAAAGGTGGACCAGGGGTGACTCTAGGATGTGTTTGTACGATATGGTATCAAAGGACAAGCTATAATGAGAATTTAAAGGGAGTGGGCTAGTTGTAATGTGGACGCTTATCGAGATAACACATAAAGTTGACCAGAGGGTGATCTAGAATGCGTTTGTACAATATTGGTATAAAACGAAAAAGGTGTTTAATGGTATTTTCAAAGGGAGTGGGCCTTAGTTTCTACAGGTGGAACGCGTTTCGAAATATCGCCATAAAGGTGGACCAGGGTTGACGCTAGGAACTTCGTTATGTTACGATATGGTATCAAATTAAAGGCTATTAATGAGGTTTTTAAAAGTGAGTGTGTAGTTGTATAGGTGGTTCTGCACTTTTCGAAGATATCGCCATAAAGGTTGGACCAGGGGTGACCCTAGAATACGTTTGTATAAAAAAAAAAAAAAAAAAAACCCATGTGGGATCAAACGAATAGGTGTTATGAGTAATTTTAAAAGGGAGTGGGCCTTAGTTCTTTAGTGGCGGGACGCCTTTTCGAGATATAGCCAATAAAGGTGGACCAGGGGTGACTCTAGAACGTTTTACCATAATGGTACAAAATGAAAGGTATTAATAGAATTTTAAAAGGGCGTGGGTCTTAGTTCTATAGGTGAACGCCTTTTAGAAAATATCGCCAAAAGGTCGACCATGGTACTCTAGAATGTGTTTGTACGTATTGGTATCAAATTAAAGTATTAATGAGAGTTTTAAAAGGAATGGTGGTAGTTATATAGTGAAGCGTATTCCAGATCATCGACCAAAATGTGTACCATGGTGACCCAGACATCATCTTTTGGATACCGCTAATTTATTTATATATGTAACATACCTGAAAAGATTTCACACGGGTTTTTTATTTCGCCTAGCAGAACTTTTCCATTTTCTTACTACATAATATGGTAGTGTCACAACCATTTTACCAATACATTTTTTCCAAAGTTAATTTATCGTCATAAAACAAAAATTACCAGTTCATCCCTTATTTTTTTATTTGATAAATTATGGCATATTTTTCCCATTTTCAGAATTTTCCGATATCGAAAAAGTGGGCTCGGGTCATAGTCGATCTCAGTCATAAATATCTGGGCGGGCTTCAACCGATTTCCCCGCCCTATTTCACAGTAAAGCATTAGCGTACATAAATCTAAGCCCCTACCAAATTTCAAAAGGATTGAAATTTTTGTTCGACATAAGGCATTAAAGTATCCTAAAAAATTAAAATGAAAAAAGAGGCGGACCACGCCCATTTTGAAATTTTCATTCATTTTTTTTGTATTTTTTTGCACAATATCATTACTAGGAGTCGAATGTTGAAAAAATTTACTATATACTGATAAAATATATCCAATTTACAATTTTTTTTGTTACAAATTTTCAACTTCAAACAAAATTTTTTTTTTAGAGTGGCGTGTTCCATATTTCCGATTTTGCTAATTTTTATTAAGCCAAACAAATATAGTAATAGGAATAACGTTCCTGCCAAAATTTCCATCAATCATGAATCTCTTCCAAACGACTGCCAAATAAACAAGCTTGCAAAGTTATTTAAAAATTAACTTCTTTTAAAATTAAAAAAAAAGGGCAAAGTGCCCCCACCAACGCCCATTGTCCAAAAACTTTTATAATTTTCAATCCTGCGTACATAAGTTCAACTAACCTACCAATTTCATCCGCATTCCATCTACTCTTTTGTATGCAATTATCGCAATTTTTACGTTTTTTCCCCGAAATATTCGATATCGAAAAACGGGGCGTGGGTCTGAGATGAGTGCCCAGGAAACTACAACTACAAAATTTCATCAAATACCCAACAAACACAAAAAACAAACACAAAAATTTAATCAAAGATATCGATGTTAAACAAGGACAGAACGGACGGACAAAAATACTGGCTAATCAATTTTTTTTCGATCCTGATGATTTTTGTATATGGAAAATCTATATCTATCCTCGATCCTTTATACATGTTAACAACCAACGTTATCCAATCAACTTACTATACTCTGTGGCACTGCTCAACATGAGTATAAAACTTTTTTTTTTAAAAATTGGCGTGTTATTAATCCGATTTGCTAATTTTTATTAAACATCACATATAAGTGAATAAGAGTAAACTCCTCTTACCCAAAATTTCATCATGATATCTTCAACGACCTGCCAAAATTACAGCTTGCAAAACTTTTAATACCTTTATATAAAAGTGATGCGTGCCACGCCAATGTCCAAAATTTTCTAAATTTTTCTATTCTGCTTCAAAGCTCAACCACCTACAGTATCATCGCTTTATTCCGTCCCCTTGGTAATGAATTATCGCACTATTTTCGATATCGAAAAATCGCTTGGACACGTCCGATTTCGTTCAATTTAAATAGTAATCGAGATAGCGCCCGGAAAACCACATACCACACATTAATCATCACAATCTCAAAATTTACTCAGTTATCGTGTTAACAACTGGCAGACGGACGACGGACATGGCAAAATGAATTCTTTTTTCAAACGACATCTTTGATATATAGAATCTATATCTTCATCGATTAGTTTATGCCCGTTACGATTACCGTTATACGAAAAAAGTTAATCATACTCTGTGAGCTCTGCACAGCTGAGTATAATCAAGGCTGCAAATAAATAAAGCTTATTATAATATCGCAACAGGTCTTAAATTAATTAAGGATGCCGCTGTGTGGCTATAATTTGTTGATCTAACACAAATCGATAGGCAATGTTTGTAATAGTATGTATGTATGTATGTATGTTCATACACTGCTGCATAAATTTGCTACAACAAAATGTTTTTATTTTCAACGATATACAATACAAAAACAAAAAAAAATAGGCAACTACCAACAACATCGCATGACTTTTATCACAATTTACCAACTTTAGTCAATTATAGTTTGACAACTCAAAAGCTTTGCGCTTCGAGCTATGCATAAACTGCATATCATTTATTCATAAGCCAACTAGTGTTGTGCCACTTTTGGTACATTTGGAACAAAATGGGTGCCAATCCAACCACATTGGTCCGCTGGTCCTGTTTTTTTCATTTTGGTCCTTTTTAGGGCGTAAGCCACTATGTTGTACTTACTTAATCACTGAGGTTAAAATTCACATCTCATTCGGCCCCGCAACATTTGAGCAAACACGTTTCAGTAGCACATAAATTTCAATTTATTTATGTATATGAAATCTTACCACAAAAATTGCTCATCAATAAAATGTAGCGGCAGACAAAAATAAAAAACAAAACAAAAAAAAAAAAAACCAAAAAAGCAAATAAATAACCAAAACAAAAAAAAAAAAAAAAACAAACCTGACATTTTCATAGGAGCAAACACATTACACAGACTTATCACAGATAAAAAAATTCCTTGATCTTTAAGTATCACAAGCAAATATTTGCGATCGGTTTATCAAACAATCTATTTTGTATCATAGATATAATCTTTTCCACCGACAAATCGTTATACAGAACTAAGAAAAATATATATAAAATAATTTATAATTATTCTATAAAATAAAATCACAAGCACAGTGATGCCTCTAGAATTGGAAGCCAGAGAGGGGGAAGCTTTTCACTACATGGATGGATGCAAATTTGAATTTAAAAAACTAAGATAAAAATTCGGTGAAACTTAAAATATAACGTTTCAGGACCGTAGGCCAAAAAACACATTTATACCACGAGATTATTATATTTAAGCCAAGAGCTTAACCTATGTATAAAAAAATTTGCAAAAGGAAGTTAATTTGGTGGCATAAAAAAAAAGCATGCATCAGAAGAAAAAAAAGAAGGTAAAGAGACAAGAAAGAATAGAAAAGAAGAAGCCGAAATAACTTGAAGACATAAGTAGATAAATATGGGCATAAAATATTTTTCAGGAATACTTCTTGAAGGATGGTAAAACATTTATAAAATATAATAAGCGTAATATAAAGAATCGCGATTGGCACAATTTTCTTATATATTATATTCAAACAAATTTTGAAAGCAAAATTTAAAAAAAAAAAAAAAAAAAAAAACAGAATTTTTATAACATAAATAAATATTAATGAGAATATTTTTATCATACGAAAAAAGAAAATAATCAGTAAATAATTAATACGAAACAAAGAATAAAGTTTATGTTAATGTTATATAT
>JARSSU010041342.1:0-28540 GCA_029619165.1 Eurosta solidaginis
CCCATAATAAATCAACAAATCATAAACGCTACCAATAAAAAATCTGTTAGACTCCATCGATTTTTAATGCCTTCAGATTAACTCATTTTCATGTACTATTGTATTTATATAAGTACCCGTTTTACAGTGTCGATTTTGTGTATGCCATATTATATTAATTAAAACTTTGAAGGACCAATGACAGTAAAATACTGGTTAAGGCAGGGGAATGAGGAGAAGGGACTTTTTCTGCTTTGTAGCGACAAGATTTGATTTAAACATTGAAGCTTCTTCGTAAACCATTGGCAAGAGAATAATTTGACAAGTTCATTGACATAGCTAGAATAAGTGGGGAAGAAGGAAGAAGAGACGGCATGCCCATATTATAGTCATTATGGCCAGATTAATTAAAGTTGTAGACCAATCAAGGACTGTTGAAAATATAATGACCTAAGAATTTCAAGAGCTAAGATAGGGAATGAGAGAGAGGGGGCTTTCTCTCTTCGCACAGTAAGATTTGCCTTCAGTTGATCATAGTTCTGCTCTCGTCTGCACAAAAATCGCGTTCCACTTCGGAAGTTTACTAGTCTGCACAGTGGTCGGATCCATAGGCCAAAAATAAAAAAATCAAAGTGAAAGGTTTGTCACCAAATGTGTCGTTAGAGTCTCTTATTAGAACACACTTTTAAAAAGTATATTCGTTTTTGTTGTATTCGAACTGTAGTCTTTAAGAATAGTTCAAAAGTGAGGTTTATGTATTAGTTGGTTTTTGCAGTGTGAGCAAGTTAAAATAAGTGCAATTTGATATATTTAAAAATACATAAAATATACATAATTGTATGAAATAAGTAAAATGGATATTGAAGTCAAAGGTATTTACTTCATTTTGAAATAAGTTAGTGTCTTTAGCTTGTTGTGTTTTTTTCTTATTTAAAATTTCACCAGTGCCATTATTAGTGTATATTGCACAATATTCAATTTGAGCTAAAGTTTTAGCTGGTGGTGTCCTCACCGATCCTCACATGGTCATCATCGTCTTTGCCGTCATCATGCTAACTTTGCCGATGATTTTCGACAGAAAGATGAATATTCCAATATTTTAATTTCCAAAAGTGTTTGTGGTTAACATACAGCATCGTTAAGGCCAGCTTATCGTAAAAGGCGACTCAAGTCCACAAAACCCAAAAATTCGTGTCGTTATAGAAGTCGTACTCGCAATAGTCGGGCTAGGACAAGACGAAACAAGTAACGGAATTTACGAGACTCATATTCGGAAAAAGACTGCCTTTATCAACAACATATGTACCTTCAAAAAGTGTCTCTGCGGTTACAGTAACAAATATAACAAGGTAGATATCTAATCTAGATACAGTCCTGCAGTCAGAATGATGAGATGGCTGATCCTTCCCTGTTACCGGCTAGCCCTAGCTTCGCTAGGATCAGATAAGAAGCCTTGGGTCAGAAGTGTTGTAATTCTGTTTTCAGTTTTGTTTTTCTGTAGTTTCGTGGAAGGATGAAATGCTGAATACACTGACCGAGATCTCCCGCGAGTAGGATTTTTTGAAGGGCTACCCACTAAGTCAATACTCGCAATTCCCCGTACTTGGTACATACTTTATCATTACTTCCGCTACGGTGCGCGCTACGTTTCTCCATGGCTACTCTTTCGATAATTGGCTAGCAAACATGTTTCGTTTGCTGAGAAGTATATGCCTCACATATCTACTGACCGTATCCCCGCTGTCGTTCGGAAAACATGCTATTGATTACACTGCCCTGGAAGGTGGCCAAGTGCCCCTTCTACCGCTCTTCGTTGTGTGCGAAGTTTTAGGATTCGAAGAAGGTGCGACGTACATCATCTTCATTACCGCAGTACAGGGTTTCAAACTTCCCCATTCTCACACCTGTTTAACAACAACTCGCTTCTCTTCCGCTTTCGTCTCTTTAACAAGAAAATATAACGGTATGATTAACGCAACGACAAATACAACTTCTGCCGAGACCGTGAGCTTACCTAAATAAATCGCAGTAATATTTCTCTGTGTTGGACCAATGTGAGAGCGCTTCTGAGCTTCTTGTGTTTCATTTCATCCGCCCAAATTTCAGCACCGCATAAAAGTATAGCAAGCAGGCTGATGCATGGTTCCTGTGCTGACTTGGGATGGCTGTGTTTGCCATTAATCTATTCAGGTTCGCTATAGTTTACGTGGCCCTTTTGCAGGCTCCTCGAATGAGCTCCGCGGAAAGATCCGTTTACTATCTGGCCTCACCCCAGATACTTCGTTGAGGTTCGTGTTTCTTTGCTGGCCCCCAATCGTCTAATTCCTAATAGTGGGAATCGGCCTCATCGTGAGGATGACGGCTTTCCGTTTTTGCTGATCGTGATCAGCCATCCTTCTTTCCACACTACGCATGACCTAGTTAAGCTTAAGCTGTGCTGACCTTTGAGCTGCTCCGCCTATTATCTTTATCTTTCATTATCTTTTTATTATTAGCAACATTATCGGTCTTCCTCTGTGGCATGACTGAGTCCATCACTTCTGCTATGGCATCTATTGTGGTGTGCCCTCTTTGGAAACAATTCTGTCGGTGGGGCAGTCATTTCCCTTCCTCTATTGCTTCAGTGAGGCGTTACTTTAGGAGACTCCTGGGCGATAGGACGAAGTCAATACTATTTCTTGCACATTAAAGTTTGAAGTGGAAACAAATTGGAAGAACAAGTGCAAAGTGCCGCCTCAATATTGGTTAGTACTTGTAATTGTTAGTGAAGATAACGTTGAAGAGCTATTAACTAATTTAAAAGCTATTTTGATCAAATGATTGGACAACATAAAGTAAAAGAGTTTTTTGTTCTAGTGAAAACGAATATGGGGTATAATTTTTAAGGTAAACAAGTTTAGAGCAGTGGCAGAGCCAGGATGGCGTGGCTATAGGGAAAACAATAAATCAGTGCTGCGGCGAGTCTTTCAGACTAACCTCCAACACAACAAAGTGGCGCCGAGCTATTTTACTATTGAGGATAGTTCGGTGTTCGGTGGCTATAATCTAAAGGAAAGGTATCTGCAAAATGTATTATATTTATCAATACATATAATACACAACCCTGTATCTAGCAGGAAAGATGTCAAATTCGACAAGCACTATCTCATTGCCTTATTTCCATGCACATATCAAGTCTCTACGGTGGATATTTCTCAGGCATTTAGTTTACAATGAGGAATCTTCCACATACCCCAAAGTCTGCAGTATTGGCAGGACGCCCTTGTTGTAAGGGCAATGCTGTGATGTTTTTCAGGCTTTTGGCATGCTACGTGTGACAGGACGTCACCTCCAACGACATTACAGTGCGAAAAGGGCATATATGTGTATGGAAGGGGTTGCCTTTGCTATGACGGGTATGAGAATTCGCATGCCTAGTGGTAGACCTACAGAACCACAGGGAAGATTTTCCATCTATTAATGTTTTGGATAAACTTAGAAGTGGTTTGAAGGGTGGTTTCCCCAGAAATGAATTCAGAGTTTAGTAAGCACTACTCTTCTGAAAGAAGGGTACATATATTCTTATTCTATTTCTTTGCGGTATTTTAGTTACGTTTGATCAGCACACATTTTAAAAGCTCTGTAAATATTTATCCTTCTAGTATTGACAGTTGAATAAAAATACCCATAAAAAATGAAAAAATTTCCAAGACATAATTTTGTTGAGGTGGCAATGCTTTTTCTGCATGTGACAAATTACATCTCAGACAACTAACACAGTTTATGTCGAATACGTCAAAGTGGAAACTACTCTGTTTTGTTGCTCCATTATTAAACGACCAATCTCCAAACGTAGGGCACACCAAAATGAGACCAACCCTCCTGCGAGATTACCCAAGTCAGCGCCAAAATTAGGCACAATTGTCGGATATTGCATAGCGCTATATGATGGCAGGATTGCAAAGTTCGCACCAAGAATGCATTTCGCTATATAATTTTAGAGACATCAAATTATTTCTTCGTTGTCAATACCATGTGTCAGACTAAATGAAACAAAAGATGCGGCCACCGTGGTGTGATGGGAGCGTGCGCCGCCTATCACACCGTATTTCCAGCCCGGGGTCAACTCCGGCAGAGCAACATCGATTTTAGAAATAAGAATTTTCAATTAGAAGAAAATTTTTCTAAGCGGGGTCGCCCCTCTGCAGTGTTTGGCAGCAACTTAATTTTGGTCGCCTGTTCGACGCCCTAAGCTGTCCGTTCCGGGTGTATTTCTGGCATGACAAGCTCTCAGTGAAAACTCATACTGCTTTGCAGATGCGTTCGGAGTCCGGCATAAAACCTTAGGTCCCTCGTCCGGTCATTTGTAGGGAAAATCAGAGGAGAGCACGCGCGACTTAGCAATTTGACAGAGCAGCTCGGCCTAGATCTCTTCGGAGGTTATCGCGCCTTACATTTATTTTATTAAATGATATCTATAATTTCCTTTGTTGTTTTTTTAAGCAATGAGTACTATATTGCCTAATGGACGAGAACATTTTTAAAGCAATTTTAATTTATTAAATATTTTAGGGAAATTGGAACAACGCGACAGGACGGACAAGGCGACAGTTGTTTCGAGTATTCCTTGTAATCTCTTCAAAGCCCTTTCTCCAGGGAGTCGGATTCAACCCGCACTCCTGTGATGGTTGGACTGCTACAAACACACTCAGCGAAAGCCATGCCTGTGTTCTTGTGCAACTTTTCCCAATTGCTTTCTTTGCATACTTTTATTCCTTGGACAGTGCAAACTTTTGTATGTGTGCTTGTGCCAAAGCTACGCTTTGTTGTTGGTAAGTTCAGTTTATGACTGGTTTTTGTTCTTTTTATTGAAGTACATGCAATTAACCAAGGAAAGTTTATGTTTATTATTAAGCGGGAAGGGCAGCAAAGCAAACCCAGTCATAACATAAACTTACCAACAACAAGTGTAGCAAAAATACAAAAGTTTTAGTGCTCAAAGAATGAAACTATGCAAAAGAGGCACTTGAGAATAGTTGTAGCGAAGGTTCGATCCCCCTCTCGGAAGAAAGAGCTTCGAAGAGATATATAAGGTATATGGAAACAGCTATCGCCTTGTCCGTTCTTGTACTTTTTCCAAGATATTTAGTGATATTCGTTTTCGTTACTCACAATTTTTTTCAAATCATGGCAAGCTCCTTTTTTAATGCTTGATGCAGTTTATACTTACCAGCAATGGCCATAGTTGATTTTCATCTCTTGTTGGCAGCGCATTTGTGCCTAAACATAGTACACCTGGAGCCAACATATAACCGATGAGACTACGGCGCCATCCAACTTTCAAAAACCACAAAAACGCCAGAGCAAACGGAAAGTGCTTCGACTGCGCCTGCAATGATCTGTGTGTACGAGATAGATAGTTTAAGGGGCCATTTTCTCAGTTAACTTAAAGGTTTTGTCTATCCGATAAAAAACATTTTTTGTGAACAAAATGTGTCTATCTAGGACAGATAAATTTAAAGTCCACATGAGAAAACGGCCCTAAGTGAGTTAGATATTTCATAACTGCGAAAAACTCAAAAATTTTAAAGTCCTCTTTTGCGTAATTTGATGAAACGAGAAACATACCCCAGGAGCTAAAACTGCTTTAGAAATATAATCATATTGTGGCGAATATTAGAAATTCCGTCACATCACGCTGCACAACCACAACATCAATGTTAGCAGATGAGACAACAAATAGCTACACCACATGTACACTGTAGCAACAAAGTGCGCAGACGACATTACTCACACATGTACACACATACATATTCATAGAAGTGAATGTGAAATGCAGAGATATGAGAGAAGTAAATAAGCAGCTAATCGAGAAGGCGATTCGCGAAAAGTCTAGACCCTGTGAGAAATATCCGAATGAGGCAACTGAGAGTATGTACATATGCAGCGCAGCTTGGGAAAGTTTCAGTTCAGTTTGATTTTAACACGCCCATACATTAATTTGTGAAGTTCTACTACCATAGTAGTACTATTAATAAAGGCATTTGGCATATTGAACATTTGAGTTTATTTATTCTATAGTCATATTGAACATTTGAGTTTATTTATTCTACAGTTCAGTGATAGAGCATGGGTGATAGAAAGCTTTTAGTATATGCCAAGAGGAAGGTATTATGTTATAACCTAGGTCCTGGTTTCTGATAGCTGTTTTCAGTTTAGTGCTGGACAATTCTGGTAACTCATTCAGTCTATGCGAGGTCCTCACTAGCCGGCTCAGTTTAGTCTAACCGAACTTCTTAAGGCTTGACGTAACACTCAAAAATTTTTACCGAATAAAAAATTAATCATCAGCTGAATAATCCGAGCGTACTTTAAATACATTACTCCATATATTTCAAACCCACTTACCGTGTTCAAATATATATCACCGCCTAAACTATTAAAATGTAATGCCAAACCAATATAGATGATTATAAAATTCAGCCAAACAATGATATTCAAACAAGTTGTACGCCAATAGAAGCGATTAAAAACCACCTTCAATGGATTGTTATGAGCTGTGGGATCGGCTTCGTTAACACTCGGATTAATTGCGTCAAAATTGTTGTTATCTCATTCAGCGGACATTATATTAGCGGATGATCTCTGTTCTTGTTGTTCATTGGTAACATTTGTTTGTGTTGTTTTTATTGTTGTATGGGAGCGGTGCTGCCGCTTCTAATATTTGTTGATAATTTGGTGGCTGTTTACGATCGTTCAGACGAGCCGAACGCTCGATAAGCGCGTAAGTTTATTGAGACGTCCATGTGTAAGCAACCAGCGTAGGGACTCTGGCATGCAATACCTGCAGGGAATTAAAAGTGATGACGCCTCTCGATGATTTTAGGACAAAAGTTTTCCTCGAAATAATCGACAATCTTCACAGTGAAATCAAACGACGTGCGAAGTGTATATGAAACTTTCAGAGAGATTTGCATTTGTCATCAACTTTTCTCTAAGTGATGGAGACCTCCACGAAGCTATAAATAACTTAGTTCGTTTTCATTCTAGAGATTTGGAAGAACTTTTTCATTGAAATGAAGCAATTCTAAAGTTACGTGAACTCCAGACACACTGATGCACAAAAAACTCATAGTCATTTGTATAAGATTCTAATGGAAGATCAATTAGCCGATGTATTTTCTAACAAAGAAATAGCTCTTCGGATTTTTTAACATTAATGATCACAAATTGTTCTGCCGAACGATCCTTCTCGCAATTAAAAAGAATCAAAGCTGCCGAAAGAGCTACAACGCGACAAGAGCGACGCGAGATATTAGGTATACTTTGCACTGAGTCAGATTTATTGAACAAAATCGATATTGATGATATAATTTATGAATTTAACGAAAACAAATGTAGAAAACGACATGTTTAAAATGTAGATAGTAATTTTATTGATAGTATTACATTTTGACAATAGAATTTTTATGAAAAATATAAATTTGCATTTTTTAATCGAAAAAAGAAGGGAACGGACGTGAAAAAAGGGCCCCCAAATTGATGGTTGCCTAGGGCCCCGTTGAGGGTTAATGCGGCCCTGTTTTCATGTAAAATGAAACTTTTTTCATGTTGAATGAAACCTTTTTAAATTCAAGTGAAACCTTTTTTAAACAAACTAAACTTTTTCTAAATCTAAAAATCTAAGTTAAATAACCTCATTTTCGAGTCAACTGAAAAAATAAAACCCTTTAGAAGAAAGTGGAATTTTTGTTAAAACAAATAAAACGTTTTCGCAGTCAAAAAAAAACCGTTTTCAACGTAAAGGAAACCTTCTCCAAGCCTTTCTTAAGTCAAGTCAAAGCTTTTTCAAGCCTATTGAAACCTTTTTCGCGTCAAATAAAATCGTTTTTAAGTCAATTTAAAACTTTTTCAAGTAAAATTAAACCCTCACTCAACTGAAACCATTTTTTAACTCAAATTTATACTTTTTATACTCAGCTGACTTATGTTCGCTTAACGGTACTCCGTAACAGCGTGAACTAATCGAGATAGATAGGTACATATAGACTTCTATATATGAAAATAATGTGGGGAGGGAAAAAAATCAATCGAACTATAACCACGCCCACTTTTTCGATATCGGAAATTTCGAAAAACCGAAAAAATGCGATAATTCATTACCAAAGCGGGATAAAGCGATGAAACTTGGCAGGTGGGTTGACCATATGATGCAGAATAAAAAATTAGTAAAATTTTGGACAATGGACGCGGCACCGCCCACTTTTAAAAGAAGGTAATTTAAAAGTTTTGCAAGCTGTAATTTGGCAGTCGTTGAAGATATCATGACGAAATTTGGCAGGAACATTACCTCTATTACTCTATGTGTGCTAAATAAAAATTATCAAAATCGGATAACGAACACACCCACTTAAAAAAAATTTAAAAGTCAAATTTTAACAAAAAATTCAATATCTTTACAGTATATAAGTAAATTATGTCAACATTCAACTCCAGTAATGATATGGTGCAACAAAATACAAAAATAAAAGAAATTTTAAAAATGGGCGTGCCTCCGCCCCTTTTCATTTAATTTGTCTAGAATACTTTTAATGCCATAAGTCGAACAAAAATTTACCAATCCTTGTGAAATTTGGTAAGGGCTTCTATCCCGGTAACTGTTTTCTGTGAGAATGGGCGAAATCGGTTGAAGTCACGCACAGTTTTTATACACAGTCGACCGTCTGTCCTTCCTCTTGGCCGTTAACACGA
The DNA here is from genome assembly GCA_029619165.1 of Eurosta solidaginis. NCBI lineage: Eukaryota > Metazoa > Arthropoda > Insecta > Diptera > Tephritidae > Eurosta > Eurosta solidaginis. Next base: position 8,710 of record JARSSU010041342.1, read on the forward strand.
TAACTTGAGCAAAAATCGATATATCTCTATTAAACTTAGTTCACGTACTTATCGGAACTCACTTTATCTTGGTATTAAAAATTGGCGAAATCCTACTATGACCACACCCACTTTTTCGATATCGAAAACTACGAAAAATGAAAAAAGTTCCATAATTCTTTACCAAATACGAAAAAAGGGATGAAACATGGTGATTGGATTGGTTTTTTGACGCAAAATATAACTTTAGAAAAAAACTTTGTAAAATAGGTGTGACACCTACATTATAAAGAAGCAGTAAATGAAAAAGTTCTGCAGGACGAAATCAAAAGCCCTTGGAATCTTGGCAGGAATACTGTTCGTGGTATTACATATAAAAATAAATTAGCGGTACCCGACAGATGATGTTCTGGGTCACCCTGGTCCACATTTTGGTCGATATCTCGATAACGCCTTCACATATACAACTAAGGGCCACTCTTTTTTTAAAAACCTCATTAATACCTCTAATTTGATACCCATATAGTACAAACACATTATAGAGTCACCCCTGGTCCACCTTTAGGGCGATATTTCGAAAAGGCGTCCACCTATGGAACTAAGGCCCACTGCCTTTTAAAATACTCCTTAACACCTTTCATTTGATACCCATACCGTAGAAACACATTATAGAGTCACCCCTGGTCCACCTTTATGGCGATATCTCGAACCTATAGAACTATGACCCACTCCCTTCTAAAATACTCTTTAATACTTTCCAATTGATACCCGTGTCATACTAACACATTCCAGGGTTACCCCAGGTTCATTTACCTACATGGTGATTTTCCTTTATTTTGTCTCCAAAGCTCTCAGCTGAGTATGTAATGTTCGGTTACCCCCGAACTTAGTCTTCCTTAAGGACCCCATTACTGATACTTAGCATAGACTTGACTTGACTTGGCGTAAACTTGGCAACTTAGCCTTGATTATACTCCACTTAGCGCATACAATCAGACATCATAATCAATAAATGTCAATTTGTATGACAAAATGTCAAAATGAAATGGAAACAAGCAGATGGCATCTCAAAATGTAAACGTCACATAGAACTTACATAGAAAATCAAAATTCAACAGACTTCTAAGTCAAGTTAAGTGTTGCTAAGTTTTGAGTAATCAGTAACATGCAATGTTCAATTAACAGAACTGTAGGTGACAGTTCTCAAGCCAAGTCAAGTCTATGCTAAGTATCAGTAATGGGGCCTTTACTTGTTTCTAATATCCACGTTGATGGCATTGCAAGCAACTTTTTCAATGCAGACCAATTTTGGTAGGCTGGTGTTTTGCATCAACTGCGCATAACATAACTGCGTGTAAATAAACAAGTAAGGAAGGTTAAGTTCGGGTGTAACCGAACATTACATACTCAGTTGAGAGCTATGGTGACAACATAAGGGAAAATAACCATGTAGGAAAATGAACCGAGGGAAACCCTGGAATGTGTTTTTATGACATGTGTATCAAATGAAAGGCATTAAAGAGTATTTTATGAGGGAGTGGGCCATAGTTCTATAGATGGACTCCATTTAGGGATATAGCCATAAAGGTGGATCAGGGTTGACTCTAGAATGCGTTTGTACGATATGGGTATCAAATGAAAGATGTTTGTTTAAGCGACTTAAACTATGAACATTTTTCGTTCGTTTGTTTCAGTAGCCATTGAGTGTGCTTGTAATTCTCAACTGGTTAGTGAAATATTCTAAAGACATAGTTTGAGTTTTTTAATTAAAAGCGAGGTTCTTCGGATGGTGTGCTAATACATCAGAGCCCAGTGCTCGCCTCCATATCACACTTTGAAGGGGTTCTTCAAATAGAAGATGAGGTGGCTCATTAGAGCGAAACCTCAGAGTGCCCAACTCTCGCCCCAAATTAAATAAATAGAGGTTTTTCTTGTAGAAAATGGGGTGCCAATACCTCAGAGCCGTCCCGTGCTCGCCTCCATATCACATTTTAAAGGGTTCTTCAAATAGAGGATGAGGTGGCTCAGTAGAGCGAAGCCTCAGAGCCCCCCAGTGCTCGCCCCCAAATTAAATAAATAAAGGTGTACTGATGCTATGCATCCTCCCATGACTTAAATACACCAATAACAATCAAACTACCCAACTCAATAAATGGAATACATTAAATCAAAAACCCCATAAACTCAATACAGTCCATTAATAATAATAATTTATAAATTAAAAAAAAAGGAATGCTTGGTGGGAGTTGAATCCGCAACCCCGGGAGTTTGGTCGGGTACGTCAGCCACTGTGCCACGACTCATACGCTTACAAGCACATAAAATTACTCATTTATAACTCTTATTAAACTGCTCGCCCTCAATTGCCCAAAGCTTAGACAATGTTAATGAGTATTTTAAAAGGGAGTAATCCTTAGTTCTATAGGTGGATGCCGTTTCGAAATATCGCCATAAAGGTGGACCAGGGGTGACTCTAGAATGTGTTTGTACGATATGGGTATCAAATTAAAGGTATTAATGAGGGTTTTAAAAGGGAGTGGTGGTTGTTGTATAGGTGGTCGCCTTTTCGAGATATAACCATAAAGGTGGACCAGGGGTGACTCTAGAATGCGTTTGTAGGACATGGGTATCAAATGAAAGGTGGTTATGAGTATTTTAAAAGGAGTAATCCTTAGTTCCATAGGTGGACGCCGTTTCGAGATATCGCCATAAAGGTGGACCAGGGGTGACCCTAGAATTTGTTTGTACAATATGGGTATCAAAAGAAAGGTGTTAATGAGTATTTTAAAAGGGAGTAATCGTTAGTTCCATAGGTGGACGCCGTTTCGAGATATCGCCATAAAGGTGGACCACGGGTGACCCTAGAATTTGTTTGTACAATATGGGCATCAAACGAAAGGTGTTAATGAGTATTTTAAAAGGGAGTGGGCCTTAGTTCTATAGGTGGACGCCGTTTCGAAATATCGCCATAAAGGTGGACCAGGGGTGACTCTAGAATGTGTTTGTACGATATGGGTATCAAATTAAAGGTATTAATGAGGGGTTTAAAAGGGAGTGGTGGTCGTTGTATAGGTGGTCGCATTTTCGAGATATCGCCATAAAGGTGGACCAGGGGTGACCCTAGAATTTGTTTGTACAATATGGGTATCAAATGAAAGGTGTAAATGAGTATTTTAAAAGGGCGTGGGGCTTAGTTCTATAGGTGGACGCCTTTTCGAGATATCGCCATAAAGGTGGACCAGGGGTGACTCTAGAATGAGTTTGTACGATATGGGTATCAAATTAAAGGTATTAATGAGAGTTTTAAAAGGGAGTGGTGGTAGTTGTATATGTGAAGGCGTTTTCCAGATATCGACCAAAATGTGGACCAGGGTGACCCAGAACATCATCTGTTGGATACCGCTAATTTATTTATATATGTATTACCTGCCAAGATTTTAAGGGTTTTTTATTTCGCCCTGCAGAACTTTTTCATTTTCTTCTACCTAATATGGTAGGTGTCACAACCATTTTATAAAGTTTTTTCTAAAGTTATATTTCGCGTCAATAAAACAATCCAATTACCTTACCATGTTTCATCCCTTTTTTCGTATTTGGTATAGAATTATGGCATTTTTTTCATTTTTCGTAATTTTCGAAATCGAAAAAGTGGGCGTGGTCATAGTTGGATTTCGTTCATTTTTCATACCAAGATAAAGTGAGTTCTAGTAAGCACGTGAACTAAGATTAAAGATAGGTCGATTTTTGCTCAAGTTATCGTGTTAACGGCCATGCGGAAAGACAGACGGACGACTGTGTATAAAAACTGGGCGTGGCATCAACCGATTTCGCCCATTTTCACAGAAAACAGTTAACGTCATAAAATCTATGCCCCTACCAAATTTTAAAAGGATTGGTTAATTTTTGTTCGACTTATGGCGTTAAAAGTATCGTAGACAAATTAAATTAAAAAGGGCGGAGGAGCCACGCCCATTTTGAAATTTTCTTTTATTTTTGTATTTTGTTGCACCATATCATTACTGGAGTTGAATGTTGACATAATTTACCTATATATTGTAAAGATATTAACTTTTCTTTTAAAATTTGAATTAAAAAAAAATTTTTTAAAAAGTTGGCGTGGTCGTTTTCCGATTTTGCTAATTTTTATTAAGCGGACATATAGTAATAAGAGTAATGTTCCTGCCAAATTTCAGCATGATATCTTCAACGACTGCCAAGTTACAGGTTGCAAAAATTTTAAATTACCTTCTTTTAAAAGTGGGTGGTGCCACGCCCATTGTCCAAAATTTTACTAGTTTTCTATTCTGCGGCATAGGTTAAACTCATCTACCAAGTTTCGTCGCTTTACCTGTCTTTTGTAATGAATTATCGCACTTTTTCGGTTTTTCGAAATTTTCGATATCGAAAAAGTGGGCGTGGTTATAGTCCGATATCGTTCATTTTAATTAGCGATCTGAGATAAGTGCTCAGGAACCTACGTACCAAATTCATCAAGATACCTCAAAATTTACTCAAGTTATCGTGTTAACGGACGGACGGACGGACGGACATGGCACAATCAAATTTTTTTTCGATCCTGATTATTTTGATATATGGAAGTCTATATCTATCTCGATTCCTTTATATATGTACAACCAACCGTTATCCAATCAAACTTAATATACTCTGTGAGCTCTGGTCAACTGAGTATAAAAAGTTTGAATGCTGTTAAAAGTGTTATAGTGCAAATTTATAAAAACTTTATCTAAAGATGTTTCTTTATAATAAAAAATTATGTAAGCATGAGAGCAATATGGCCGCGTCACAATGAACGTTTTCATAAAGATGCGATCAACGCAATCGTATGCATGATGAGTAAATTGCACGTACTTTTATGGAGAACGGCAGATAGAGCGCCATCTGACATACAAAATTTATGTAAAGCAAAAGAAGAATTCGACATCTGTTTTGGCTATGGGTGCTTTCAGACTTTGCAAGTGTTATTATTTTTCCTACTCGGTACTTTTATAACATTTTTGACAACTAAAATCTGCATTCTTGTATAGTGAGAATACAGTATAAATATTCTATATTTGTATTTTTATTTTGTATTCGATATTTCGACTTCAGTCTGAAGTCATCATCAGGACTGTGAAACAAAACAAAACAAAAACAATTATAACATTTTCAAAAAATCCAGCATAAAACAAATACCACTTATACAATTGAGTATTACAGACTAACCATATGTGCGAAAATGAAGAATGTTGTAGACAAATGATCATACAAAAATATAAACAATATTTTAAAGCACCGTAAATGTAAACAAAATTTTTGCAAAAACAAAAGTACACCGAGTGGCTAAAAATACGACATACAAGCATACATATATCATCTCATTTTCTTTTTGTTGTGGGAGAGATCTTCCTACCGTGCATTGTTGTTGCCTTAAAACTAAGTCCCGATACACATGTGCGCAGTGGTCAGTGTCCGCTTTAAAATTCATCCTAGTACTATTAGGGGTGTTCGCTATATGAAGCATTTCCAAAGTAAATCTTTTATTATAATTTCTCTCCTCATCTAAAATAGCTACATTATCGAAGTCTGGATAATGCCCCGTATCTTTACAATGGGCTGACAAGGCCGTCTTATTTTCTGAATAATTGTTTCTTAACTTAATATAAGATCTGTGAGCGGAAATCCTTGTCTTGAGTTTTTTGTTGTCCCACATATATCTTGTCGCATACGTGGGACCCGTCACCATTACACGGGATTCTATAAACAACTTCGGATTTCTCATGCTTTGGTATTTTATCCTTTCTACTGCTATAGACCTTTCTAAGAGTGTGATTATATGTCGATGGTATCTGGTATTTTTCCCCGATTTTAAAGATTTAAGTATTTTATTCGGTACGTTACGCCCGGGACATGTACTACTGATTTATATATTTTATCTCCCGAGGTTTGTCTAGTTTTATCATTGTTCAACCTGATCACGGAATTTCTGAATAATTTGTTGATTAACGTTATTATTATTTCTCAGAGTTTCTTTGACAATGTCGACATTCTTCTTGTGAAAAATCTTGTCACTTATTGAGAAAACTCTTATGAAGTTAATCGCCGTATTTATAATAGTTCTCTTTTCGTGTTTTGAGTTAAAGTTGATGAGTCTCCCTGATGCGGTCGGCTTTTTATACCAGTCAATAAGCAGCTTGTTATTATTCCTTATAACGAAGGTATCCAAGAATGGTATTTGTCCATCCTTTTCTAATTCTATTGTGAATTTTATTAATTTGTTGTAGCTATTATGATTCTTAAGCATATTTTCAACATCCTCTGTTTTAACAACCGCAAACAGGTACTTAGTTAGTAGCGGGGTTTGTTGGTGGATTCCATTACGAATTTGGATAATAGTTCCTCCATTACTATATCCGCTATGACAGGTGATGCTGGCGATCCATGGGTATAGGAATACTCGGAAATAAAGAAACCACATCAAATGACACTAAAATCTCGTCATCATGAATAAATGTATCTTTTATTTTGTTCCTAAACTCAATTGCGTCTTTAACGTTGTACTTTGAGGAGTTCGTTATATTCTTAAGTATGTTTACTACATATTTGCATAAATTGTAGGACGGCGAGTTCATGGACGAGCAAATCGGTCGGAGAGGCACCCCTTCCTTATGGATTTTTGGCAAACCGTGTATTCGTGGCGGGTTTGCACTTTTGCAGACCAGATGATTCTTTTCCCTTAAATCAATTATATTCAGATTGAACATTTTTTGGACTAACTCGTTATTCTTTTCTTGTAGTTTGCTAGTAGGATCACGCTTCGAAAACTCTATAGGTTGAAATATTATTAACTATTGTTTGCATTTTTCTGTGGTATTCAGATTTATCCATGGCTACTGTTATATTACCCTTATCGGAAATAAGTATTAAAATATCTTTATTGCTTTTAAGTAACTTTCTTGTGGAATGTAGGGTATTTTGTATAAATTTGTCTCGCGCTGACAAGGTATTCTTATTAAGATGATCGTGTATAAGATTTGTAAAATTGCTCCTTCCTATTTCCTGTTTATCCTTATCTTCTAAAGTATGTATAATATTCTCCCCGTCAGCAATAATTAGGCTTTTATCTTTAGGCTCCAAGTATGCTCTTCCAATCCAAAATAAAGAGTATCCACTTTTTCCACTTATTGACTGGTATAAAAAGCCGAACGCATCAGGGAGACTCATCAACTTTAACTCAAATACGAAAATAGAACTATTATAAATACGGCGAGTAACTTCATAAGAGTTCTCTCAATAAGTGACAAGATTTTTCACAAGAAGAATATCGACATTGTCAAAGAAACTCTGAGAAATAATGAATTTCCCATAAAGTTAATTAACAAATTATTCAGAAATTCCGTGATCAGGTTGAACAATGATAAAACTAGACAAACTTCGGGAGATAAAATATATAAATCAGTAGTACATGTCCTGGGCGTAACGAAGCGAAAAAAATACTCAAATTTTTACAATCGGGAAAAATACCAGATAGCATCGACATATAATCACACTCTTAGAAAGGTCTACAGCAGTACAAAAGATAAAAAACCAAAGCATGACGTTGTTTATAGGATCCCGTGTAATGGTGACGGGTCCCACGTATGCGACAAGGTATATGTGGGGACAACAAAATTAAAACTCAAGACAAGGATTTCCGCTCACAGATCTAATATTAAGTTAAGAAAGAATTATTCAGAAAATAAGGCGGCCTTTTCAGCTCATTGTAAAGATACGGGGCATTATCCAGACTTCGATAATGTAGCTATTTTACATGAGGAGAGAAATTATAATAAAAAATTTACTTTGGAAATGCTTCATATAGCGAACACCCCTAATAGTACTAGGATGAATTTTAAAGCGGACACTGACCACTGCGCACATGTGTATCGGGACTTAGTTTTAAGGCAACAACAATGCACGGTAGGAAGATCTCTCCCACAACAAAAAGAAAATGAGATGATATATGTATGCTTGTATGTCGTATTTTTAGCCACTCGGTGTACTTTTGTTTTTGCAAAATTTTGTTTACATTTACGGTGCTTTAAAATATTGTTTATATTTTTGTATGATCATTTGTCTACAACAGACATCGGCGTTTCATACATCTTAAGATGGTGAGCAACTCACACAGATAGCCTGCGCTCTTTGTTTAGTGAATGGTTCAGTCTGCAATGAGCAATTGGCGTGTCAACATCGAGTGTTGGTATCGCTAGTTGTGCAGCGAAAAGTATATGCAAGTATTTACGTAAATACATTTTATTAATATGAATTAATTTAACTAATTTAATACGAAAAAATGCAACAGGATCCAATAGAGAAACTGTAAATTTTATTTGAAAATAATACTAAAAATTCGGTGGATTTTCATCAAAATTCTTAATTTTTTAGTGTATATGGGGTATTCCATCCCATGGAATTCCATCCCATGGAATACCCCATATATAGTTTTGTTGCCCATTTATTTCTAGTACAATCAGGTGTCAGTCTTAAATTTGTAAATATTAATAGTAATAGTAAAAAATGTATGTATTTATTAGGAAAATTATAGGGATCTATTTGTATATGCAAGTGGAATTTAAAGTAGTAAGTAAAAGATAATAAAAAACATTTTAAGGACTACCTTTATAAAAATTAATCAAAAAGCATTTCTTTTTCAAATTCCTATCAAGCAGCATCCTGTATCTGTAGATTTGATCCGGGCATTGAATTTGCCCAAAGGCGTTGTTCAACATAAAATATTCGCTTGCCATTGTGCGCATCAATAACTTATTATTTATTGCGTGCTTAGCCGTTGCAGTTTAACAAGAGAATGATCAGTGAATTAATTGATTCGTGCGATCAAAGCGCTCTCACTAATACATCCACACAACATTTTTGCCGACACTTGGTCTACAACATTCTTCATTTTCGCACATATGGTTAGTCTGTATAACATACTCAATTGTGTAAGTGGTATTTGTTTTATGCTGGATTTTTTGAAAATGTTATAATTATTGTTTTTGTTTTGTTTTGTTTCACAGTCCTGATGATGACTTCAGACTGAAGTCGAAATATCGAACACAAAATAAAAATACAAATATAGAATATTTATACTGAGTCTTTATTTTGATAAGGCCTCGAGCTCATAAATAGTTTATTAATTTTTAAGATTAAACGCCAATAATAATTTTAAAAAAATATAGTGAGAATATTTATAACAATGCTTGGCGAAATTTTTTTTTCAGTGAATGTGCAATTCGAAATTTGTTTCAACTGAAGTTTTTTATATTATATATATAAAAATCTTGCGAGATTGTGACGATGTTCGCTTTTACATGAAAACTCATGAACATTAGAAATTTCATTATGACGCGGCCAATAATGCTATCGGTATAGTCGAGATTGATGCTTAAGTAAACAAAGTACTATCTCCGTTTTTCGAACTTAGCCTCCAAATTCGAAATTTCGATATTTTATTTTATTTTTTTGTTAACGCGTTCAGCAAATTGAAAAAGTAAAAATGTGGGCGTGGTCCGCTCTTTTCCCTCATTTGAAGGGCTGAATTCTTTTTTTGAGAAATTTAGTATAACAGCTGTTATACGAGGTGAAAAGTCAGACTCTCACTTCTGAATACAGTTTCTGCGAAAAAGTGGGTTTTGTCCAATACCCAGAAAAAAAGTTGATTTTGTCGCATAGTGTTATTATTATAAATACGAAACAACAGGTTTGACTCACTTATTTACTTTGCCTTCCCCTATTCATGCTACTTGGCATATCTTTATTAACTTTTCAATGCAAACCCTGCAATTTTTCCTCCAAAAATATCATGAGTTTCAGGCCTAAGTATAATCAGAATCAGGTAAAATAACTGTTGCAATAAATATTGAAAGTGCTATAACTTCTTTGCTTATTATTTTAGTAATATGGTTTCAAAGCAACATTTTCTTGAATTTTTAAGTACTTTCGTTTGGTAAGGAAAAAAGGATACATTACGGGAGGTACAACTTTGTTAGCTGACGTAATCATGTGAAAACGACTTCATAGCTTAAAAGGACATTAAACGGAAATGTGAAGCTTCTCAAAACCAAAATATTGACATCAATTTTAAAAATCGGACGTCAAATAACCAAGTTACAACGAAAAAACCTTTTCGGCTGTATTTCGAAGGATCAAAAAAAATTAAAAAAAAATTTCCGAAACCCTCTCAACATAATCTTTAAATTTAGGGGCGGACATTAGCAACTTTTTTTTTGTATTGGGGACCAACCCAGTCTAATGTACAGTCTTAAGGCCGCGACACAATGACATTTTTCATATAGATGCGCTTAACACAAGCTTATGCATTCCAATAACAACGCCACAATCAACCAAGATGTTGCGTTTGTAAATATGAAGGCACTTCAGACTTGGCAATTGAAGTTTATTTCGCCTTGCCCATTCATATACAAAATTTCGCGAACCTCTGTTATAAACATTATCCCTATACAACAAAAATACTTGCCAACATATTTTGTCTCGTATTCGATTGTTATATTGCAGTTTTTAATTGCAGAAATGTTAGAAAAGTTACCAACCAGTGGGAAAAATAATTTCACTTGCAAAGTGTGCCAACACCCTTAGCCAAAGCAAATTCTTCTTCTTTTGATTTGCTTGCAAGAAAATTTGGGAGTTGGCTACTTTTCCATATCAGATGGCGCGAGTGTCGCTCAATCTCCCGTTCTCCATAAAAATACGTGCAATCTATTCATAATGCATAAGATTGAGTAATAAAACGCATCTATGTATATGAAAAACTGCTTATGTGTCGGGGATTTATAAAGATACCACACTTGTCTTATCCACAATGCTTTCAACAAAGCAACTATGTACGTACACACGCTTCGTTCACTCAAAGAAAAATATTTGCTGGTGTATTTTGTGCCCTATTCATTTGCTAAATTGCAGTTTTTAACTGTGAAAAAGTTTGAAAAGTACCAACAATTGGAAAAAATAATGCCCTTGCAAATTGTGAAAGCCCCATTAGCAAAAGAAAATGTCGAATTCTTCTTCTTATGCTTTGATTGAAACCATGCCGGAACCAGTAACAGCTGACCGCCAGAACTCAACTGATTGGTACTTTTTAATATGAATTGACACTTCAACTTCCGGCGCAGTACGATTTTGACTATCCATCGATTTACAAAAACAAATTACATTGAACTTTTATTTACGTTTGTAGGTATGTCACTGTGCTGCCACCTTGTATGGTTTCGTTACGTATTGAAACAAAAGTTGGAAGTTGGCTACTTTTTCATGTCAGATGGTGCCAGTGTCACTCGATCTGCCGTTTTCCGTTAAAATACGTGCAATCCACTCATTACGCACAAGATTGCGTTAAACACATCTATTTGATAAAAATTTGGGATACATGGGGTTGACAAGCGCAATATAGCTTCAAAGCTTCCGCAACCCATTTGTCAACAGCACCCAAGCGAGGGGAATCCTTTTACAAATATGAATGTATCATACACATAATTAGCAGGCGAGGCTCTGGCGACCCCAAGTTCTTCATGGTACAAGGGGGTGTTATGACCTAGAAGGTTTAATGTGGTCACATTAATCGTTCCAGAGATGGTCAGGCTAGTACCTTGATGGTGCTTTGTTACCGGAACTGGTTCCATATTCGGCAAAGGACAATCAACAACGACAACAAACCAAAACCTTCGGGGAGTGTCTTTATCTTTAACACAACAACAACAACATTTGAAAAACTGTTAATGTGACGGGGCGCATTTATAAGATTTAATAAATTCCCCTATTATTTTTAAAGTGACGTCATCACATACAGCCTGCTTATTGATTTTGCTGTCTCTTTATTTATAAATGTGACGTCAGTATATGAAGGCTGCTTGTTGAAATCAATCTTAAGGCCGGTTTTTCAGTCCAAGTTCAACTCAGTTTGTCAGTTAAAGTACGCTTAAACTGATTCTGCAGTTTTTCAGCCTACTTTATTAGAAGTTTAAGCAGAGCATAAGCGGCCGGCCTGGCAGTGTTAAATTCTAGTTAATCTACACAGTTACTTGCGTTCGTTCGAAATGGCGTGGAATATACCCAACTAGCAATACTTCTATAATCGATGAGCTGTTACTAAGTTGAAAATAGATAGTTCCAACTTGTACTAAAGTGTGGTTCTCTAATTGAACTCAAATGTAAGATTCCAATTTCACAGTATTTTCACGAAAATAAAATAGAAGATGAATTAAGCGGGAGTTGCCCTTATTGCTTTTTAAATGTATGAAAACATTTATTTGAAGACATTTTTAATTTATAATTTATTAAATAATTTGGGAAAATTTTTAAACAGCGTGACATCAGGACGGACAAGGCGACAGCTATTTCGATTACACCTTGTAAAGCCTTTTCTCCCGGGAGTGTGATTTGAACCCGTACTCCTACGATGGTTGAAGTGTTACAAATCCATTCAGCCACGTCATGCCTTAGTTGTTGTAAACGTTATCGCAATTGCCGTCCTTGCATATTTTATTCTATTTGCACAGTACATACTTTGTATGTTGTACATGTACATGTGCAGCAGGACCGCACAAAAGCTTAACTCTTCTGTCAAAGTCAAGGCCGGAATTTAAAGTTCTAAGAAAATAAGCCATTTTGTTTTATTTTTTTTTGTTAGTTCATTCCGGCTGCTAATTAACACCATCTTATGTCAAAATGCATTGAGCTTATGCTCATATAGGGAGTTTTTGAAACAAATTTTGAGATAGTGTATTTTTGAATAAAAATCTAACGTACGGCATTCTTCAAACAAATTCTGAAAGAATGACCAAACCAACATAAACTCTTGATCAATTCACGAAATATTTAGTAGAAAATGAATTAAGTCCCCCAAAACCTGTTGGCATTTACAAATTTATTATCACTACTAATATAATACTAAAGGTACTTTTCTAAAACCTAAAACTGCTGCGGAGGCTTCTGTTGTGCTTGGCGCCGTTGTTGTTGACGTCTTTGCAACTGCTGACGTCTACGAATTTGTGTATTCCTCCTACGTTGCGCATCATTTCCATTACCTTGAGCATAAATACCATTTTTACCAGCAGCGTCATCATAAAAACCTCCTGATCCTCCATGTCCCACACCAGGAGAATGACCTGGGTCTGTAGGGGGACTGTTAATTGTATTCGCAGTTTGAATACCAGCAGCATCATCAGTTTCATCAAACAAACCTCCTGATCCTCCATGTCCCACACCAGGAGAATGACCTGGGTATGTAGGGGGACTGTTAATTGTATTCGCAGTTTGAATACCAGCAGCATCATCAGTTTCATCAAAAAAACCTCCTGATCCTCCATGTCCCACACCAGGAGAATGACCTGGGTCTGTAGGGGGACTGTTAATTGTATTCGCACTTTGAATACCAGCAGCATCATCAGTTTCATCAAAAAAACCTCCTGATCCTCCATGTCCCACACCAGGAGAATGACCTGGGTCTGTAGGGGGACTGTTAATTGTATTCGCACTTTGAATACCAGCAGCATCATCAGTTTCATCAAAAAAACCTCCTGATCCTCCATGTCCCACACCAGGAGAATGACCTGGGTATGTAGGGGGACTGTTTATTGTATTCGCACTTTGAATACCAGCAGCATCATCAGTTTCAACAAAAAAACCTCCTGATCCTCCATGTCCCACACCAGGAGAATGACCTGGCCCTGTAGGGGGACTGTTAATTGTATTCGCACTTTGAATACCAGCAGCATCATCACTTTCATCAAAAAAACCTCCTGATCCTCCATGTCCCACACCAGGAGAATGACCTGGGTATGTAGGGGGACTGTTAATTGCCTTTGCACTTAGAATACCAGCAGCATCATTAGCTTTAGCAAAGGAGACAATGGGTGTAGGTGGAGAAGGATGAGGACCACCATTTTCAGGAAACTCATGTGCTATGACTTGTCGTACCGTCAACAATAAAGCCACAAGGGCGACTATCCAAATTTTAATAGCTCTCATTTTTTTTTAAGACAAAGTAAGTCAAACTCACGAGTAGTAACTGTGAATGCCCAGTAACCGAGCATTCCTTTTATAGGAACGATTTCGTTCAAATTCTTTAAAATTGTGTAAGCATTTCAAAAGAAAACAAGTAAGGGCGGGACTGTCTTTGGCTGTGCCGAAGATTTCCTACCTTTCATGAATGGGGCTGAACAAGCGGAGCAGAAATAGGATTATATGAGTTCTGCTATCATACTGAAGTTATTATGACAACATTGTTTATTGTTAAACGCTTAAATAGCTCCGATCCTGATAATTTTTGTAAAATGATTTTCTATGTATCACACGAAGTTTCACCTTTTAGCTGTCAAGGTTAGGGTGCAATGAAGAAAAGCCCATATCTGAACAATCGGAACGAAGTGATTTTGTCAAAAAGCCTTTTATGATCTTATAGTAAATATCTCACCAAGTTTTACTTTTTTATCTTCTAAAGTGAGGGAGAAATGGCCAAAACCCCTTATCTGAACGATCGGTTTGTATGGAATATATATTATATTTAGCTCCATCCAAGTAATTAATTCAGGATATTTTCTATGATATATTACCAGATATCTTGCCAAGTTCTACGTTTTTAAGTGGAAAGTGAGGCCAAAAATTAGTAAAAACTCCCTTATCTGAACGATCGGTTGTATTGGATATATATTATATATAGCTCCGATCAAAATGGTTTTTACAGGAAGTCTTCTATGATATATTAGAATATATATCACCAAGTTTCACGTTTTTATATTGGAAACTAAGGGAGAAATGCCCAAAATCTTTCTATCTGAACGATCGGTTGTATGGGATATATACAATATATAGCTCCGATCAAAGTGATTTTTTCGAAAAATCTTCTATGATATATTAAAATATATATCACTGAGTTTCACGTTTATACTTTCTAAATTGCGGCAGGAATGACCAAAATCGTCTTATCTGAACGATCGGTTGTATGGGAGATATATGTTATAGTGGTCCGATCCTACCGGATCCGACAAATGTCTAGTATAATACAAAAGTACATCCTTGTGCCAAATTTCATTGAAATATCTCAAAATTTGAGGGACTAGTTTGCGTTCAAACAGACAGACGGACATGGCTATATCAACTCAGTTCGTCGCCCTGATCAATTCGGTATACTTAATGATGAGTCTATCTTCTATATTTCTCAACGTTACAAACATCGGGACCAAAATTAGTGTACCATTTCATGTCCATGAAAGGTATAAAAACAATGAGTTGACGTATCGCATTAAAAAACTTAGTCTAGACGGATATTTGTATTTATTTAGTGTGCTAAAATATGCAAGACAATGAAATACCTAACTGTGGTAAGAAGTATTGCGCGTGCTTTGCAGCTCAATAAATATTGCAAGTACTTATAGATTTCTGCGCCACCAGAAATGCCAGTTTTTTAACAAATACCTAATTTTTATTTTTTCGATGAGTTAAATAAAAAACATAAACATATTAAAAATATTCTAAGGTATAAAATAAAAAAGACTTCAATTTGGCTCTTTGTGGTTCAAAGTTTGTGAATTTTTATATATTTGAGTTGTGCCATACTCCCTTTCGCTAACTTTCTACTTCTATGTACAAGACGATGGAAACATGGAGTAGCTAGCATCCAACCAAATTTCACTAACCAGGCCTTTTTAGGTATTTCAGCTCTTTGTACAAAATTTTCAGCACTAATGATGCTATTATATTGAAATCGCGGATTAACTTATTAAAATAGACCTTTAGAGCTGGTATCGATTCGATTTTTTAAAGATAAAAAATTTTGGTGTGAAGACCGCCCTTTGTAGCTGTTTAAGTGACTTAACTATAAACATTTTTCGTTCGTTTGTTTCATTAGCCATTGAGTGTGCTTGTAATTCTCAACTGGTTAGTGAAATATTCTAAAGACATAGTTTAAGTTTTTTATCCCAAAGCGGGGTTTTTTAAGCAAAACAAGGTGGCTCAACCCGCAGCCAATACCTTGGAGCCCCCCAGTGCTCGCCCCCAATGAATAAATACAAGGTGTAACAGGTGCATAGCAACCTCCCTCTCTAAAATAACACACAGTCCACTTAAATAATATAATTGCAAAAAAACTTTTCGCCCGCCGATCGCCAAAGCTTAGACAGTAGCGTTTTTCTATATAAAAAGCAAAATATTGCTGACTTCATCCCCAGGAAGAGCTGAAAATAAAAAATATTAAGGTTAAAGCCGTGTGTATAAGTCCATGCAAGTGGAGTAAGTATCTCACCGCTATATAACTGGAAATAGCCAGAGCGGGTCCTTTGCAAGCGGTTCAAGCAGATCACTACTTCCGGTCACTTGCGGCCAAGTATCCTCTGGGTAGCCACTGAACATCCGTTTATTGGGAACGACAACCTGCCCCAACCATTGTGACTTACTCGGTACAAGGGCCAGCTGAGGGACTTTCATCGGCAGCGTATGTCCACCACAAGGTGCGGCTGCAAACGATCTACTTTGATTTAAGCGGCTCGCTATATAATCGTGCAATTAAAATTCTCATTACCGCTGAGCGGATTGTGATCTGGGCTTGAAAACAACCATGAAAACAACCAAGCAGCCTCGGATAAGAAGACAACCCTGAACTGAATGAACTAAGGCTGATCGAATTCGCTTGTGCTCGAAACATGGTCACATCCAGCAGGAGGGGCGTGCATAAACATAAACATCAATCCACGTGGCTGGCTGCCGATAGAAATACACGTAATGAAATCGACCACGTTGTGATAGACGGAGTATTTTTTTATATGTGTGCACAATCCGAGGACTTAACATCGACTCGGATCATTATGACAATGCAGCCAAAAGGCGCTGCCTACAGGGCTACGTAAAAGCGAGCGCAACGAGAAGCCAGCTGAAAAGGGAAGCGAGACGCCTTTACTGGAAGACAAAATCAGAGACAGAAAGGCTTAAGTGCGAAGAGCTTGATCAGCTAGCCACTAGAGTAATGCCCGCAAATTTAACCAAAAAGCTCGGTGACAGACGGAAGGTTTTAAGTCCGGGGAAAACTCCTGTAGGAACGAAAATGGTGAACTTGTGACCGATGTCCAGATAGTATTTAGATTAGCACAGCGAATACTTCTCTGCTCTCCTAACTGGAGACAGCGATGTACCGCACAAGGATGGTGAATCCGATTCGGCAATCGATGATGATGTCCCCCACCCGATTATAACAAAGTCAGAATAGCAATAACCAGATTTAAAAAATAAAGGGTCGCGGGCGGTGATGCGGGGCTATATAAATATTATGGTATTAATTCGCCTTAGCGAAGAGACAAAGTTGATTAATCTCACGATTAGTTAGCAATATACGAAGGCGAATCTATACCAGGTGACAGCAAAGCGAGTTCAACCCAATTCGCCGCGCAGAAGAATGTAAATCGAAAGAAAATTTGTATTCACCCCTATTCTGCATTTCGATTACGTTGCCGTTCTACGCTCCGCTTTAATCGAAGTTGGGTATTCTGCATTACGACGGAATTGTGACGAGAAGAAGAAGAGCAAATGATTTTCATTGTGAATGAAACTAAGTGTGCTATCATATTTGTCAACTGCCTGACAGGATGTTCAATATGCTACTTTTTAGCGTTTTGACAGGGTGTTCAATATGGCGGCGCATAGGGCCGCCTATCTTCAGCGGGTGAGAGAAAGAGATACAGAATGAGACAGCGATAGTCGATTACAAATCAGTTGATCCAACCACTTTGGAATTTTGACGTCTATACAGAAGATATCACACTTAGTTTCATTCACAATGATAATTTTTCGAAACCAGCTGTTCGTACGGAATGTGTGAATATTGGAACAAAATAAATTTAAGAAAATTTGTAAAAACGTTTATATTTTATTATTCACGCCATTTTGTACATAAAAGCAATAGAATATATTGCCGCAGTGTTATATTTTTTATACTCAGTTGAGCAGAGCTCACAGAGTATATTGACTTTGATTGGATAACGGTTGGTTGTACAGGTATAAAGGAATCGAGATAGATATAGACTTCCATATATCAAAATCATCCGTATCGAAAAAAAATTTGATTGAGCCATGTCCGTCTGTCCTTTAACACGATAACTTGAGTAAATTTTGAGGCATCTTGATGAAATTTGGTATGTAGATTCCTGGGTACCCATCTCAGATCGCTATTTAAAACGAACGATATCGGACTATAACCACGCCCACTTTTTCGATATCGAAAATTTCGAAAAACCGAAAAAATGCGATAATTCATTGCCAAAGGCGGATAAAGCGATGAAACTTGGTACATGGATTGACGTTATGACGCAGAATAGAAAATTAGTAAGATTTTGGACAATGGGCGTGGCACCGCCCACTTTTACAAGAAGGTAATTTAAAAGTTTTGCAAGCTGTAATTTGGCAGTCGTTGAAGATATCATAATGAAATTTGGCAGGAACGTTACTACTACTACTATATATGTGCTAAATAAAAATTAGCAAAATTGGATGAAAAACACGCCCACTTTTTAAAATTTTTTTTTAAATTCAAATTTTAACAAAAATTGATATCTTTACTGTATATAAGTAAATTAAGTCAAAATTCAACTCCAGTAATGATATGATGCAACAAAATACAAAAATAAAAGAAAATTTCAAAATGGGGTGGCTCCGCCCATTTTTATTTAGTTTGTCTACCATAATTTTAATGCCATAAGTCGAACAAAAATTTACCAATCCTTCTTAAATTTGGTAGGGGCATAGATTCTATGACGGTAACTGTTTTCTGTGAAAATGTGCGAAATCGGAGGAAGCCACGCCCAGTTTTTATACACAGTCCACCGTCTGTCCTTCCGCTAGGCCGTTGACACAATAACTTGAGCAAAAACCGATATATCCTTACTAAACTTAGTTCACGTACTTATCTGAACTCACTTTATCTTGGTATAAAAAATGGCGAAATCCGACCATAACCACGCCCACTTTATCGATATCGAAAATTACGAAAAATGAAAAAAATGCCATAATTCTATGCCATATACGAAAAAAGGGATGAAACATGGTAATTGGGTTGGTTTATTGACGCAAAATATAACTTTGGAAAAAACTTTGTAAAATGGGTGTGACACCTACCATATTAAGTAGAAGAAAATGAAAAAGTTCTACAAGGCGAAAGCAACAGCCCTTGGAATATTGGCAGGAATACTGTTAGTGGTATTGCATATATAAATAAATAGCAGTACCCGACAGATGATTTCTGGATCACCTGGTCCACATTTTGGTCGATATCGCGAAAACGCCTTCACATATACATACATCTAAGGGCCACTCGCTTTTAAAACCCTCATTAATACCTTTAGTTTGATATCCATATCGTACAAACACATTCTAGAGTCACCCCTGGCCCACCCTAATGGCGATATCTCGAAAAGGCGTCCACCTATAGACCTAATGCCCACTCCCTCTTAAAATGCTCAGTAACACCTTTCGTTTGATACCCATATCGTACAAACATTCTAGAGTCACCCTTGGTCCACCTTTATGGCGATATCTCGAAAAGGCGTCCACCTATAGAACTAAGGATTACTCCCTTTTAAAATACTCATTACCACCTTTCATTTGATACCCATATCGTACAAACACATTCTAGAGTCACCCCTGGCCCACCCTAATGGCGATATCTCGAAAAGGCGTCCACCTATAGACCTAATGCCCACTCCCTCTTAAAATGCTCAGTACACACCTTCGTTTGATACCCATATCGTACAAACACATTCTAGAGTCACCCCTGGCCCACCATAATGGCGATATCTCGAAAAGGCGTCCACCTATA
>JARSSU010041343.1:0-14760 GCA_029619165.1 Eurosta solidaginis
CTCCTCTAGGGCGTTCTCGTGCTTTTTTCCCACTTAGCTTGCACTCTTTTTGCTGTATTGCAAGATTTGTGCAACAGGTACGCATAATCCAGCTTTGATAAGCCATCATGATACCCATTGTCCAATCGCTGAAATTTATGTTCACCAATGTCTACGGATGGGTTCAAAAATCAGCCACATTAAAAGCGTTTTAGCACGTAGAAATGGTAATTTTGTCAGACGAATCCACCTGGTGACATACCAATCAGCACTTTTGCAACAACGCACCTCAAATGGTAGTTCGCACATTTTTAAATATGCCTCAACTGCTAAGCGCGCTCGCTTGTTCTGGCAGAGTATTTGCTCTGCTTCATATGCTGGTAGAGTATTAGAGTTACTGTTTTGCAGTGGATGCTTGAACCTGAATGAAATAAAAGAATACAAATTAGAAAAATTTATAAAAGATAAAAAAGGAACGACACATCAAAACCATCCACTGTCCTAAATCACTCCACCACCAGTCACCTGAAAAAGAAAGAAAATGTATTAAAAATCTGAAATAACATAAAATATTATTGAAATAAAATTATTGCAAAATATTTTACCACTTACCTTCTTGTCCAGCAATGCGTAAAATTCCACATGAATTGAAGCAAAACGGTAAATAAATCTTTCGATCATTTTTGTTTTTGCTTCATTCTCTATACTGGAATGTTCAACCAACGTATGTACATATGTATGTATGTATTCCTCCTTGGCTCGGCATATCATATAGTGCTGCATTAAGTGACGCACACTGGTACCGAAAACCCGCAAAGAAACAAAAATCGGGATCGGCTTTTTTGACCTGGGCAGTCCCAAAACATGCTTACGCACAAAAATACAGGCAAACACCTCCTTAAAAAATTTATTGCTCTTCATTTACAAACAACAAAACATTTTTTTTCTCTTTATTTTTTGATTTTTTTTGCCGTCGGCACTGCCTGCTTTTTGGCGGGGGGAGACTTGTTGTTTTCAGCAACAAACATCACAAACAGTCATTATAAGGGCTCGGTACAAAAACATCCGGGCCCCGAAATAAAGAATCCCGACACGACAAAATCCGAAATGGGAAAAAAAGTCAACTGTTTCTAACGGCCTAGTGTGCTACTGCCCCAGTGACCTAGTTTTTTTCAAGGTGCAAGCAAATACATATATGTATATATATACTCGCACATCACAAATTCATCATAAACACCAGCTGTCAGCTAACCAAGAAATACACGACAGAGTTGCATGGTACATTTAGCATACATGGTACGTGTCAGATAGAACGCGTCATGAAGAACGCATCGCCAATCTGCATGTAAGCACCGGCAGTTGGTCACATTTTCCAATTTAATTACGATGTTCGCTCTCTTCGTCATGAGCTGTCTGCACAAATATTAAATCATACCGTCGTCAACCTCTCCGGTTCGTTTTAAAACTCGGTTTAGTCATTTAATACGTACGGTTGTAATAAAACACCACGCGTATCACGAAACCAAGTAATTTTGCGCGGTGGCTTGGGATCACGTCCGCTCCAACCTCCACACACACGCAATCTTGCTGTTTTGTTGAAATACATAAGCTGCTCGAAATCACAGCACTTACTACTTTTGCAAAACGCTCTCGTCACGTCCACGTCAGTTGACTAGTCATTTACGGTGATAGGTTATATCGTAGTCACATTTGCATGGCGTGGGTAGGTTTTGTAGGGTAATATATAATACACAACTGACGAAATACATGCGCTGCAGCGAAAACGCGCATCCACCCAACCAAACTCACGGCCACTCGCCCTGGCACATCCTTAGAATGTCACAGTCGTCCTGAGAGCGACACACCACGTTATATCGCTGGTAACGGAGACCTCGGCCTCTTCGTCCAGCCCAGAAAAACCTCAAAACCCTCGAGTCTGGAACGGAGACCTCTGCCTCTTCGTCCAACCAACAAAAAACCGCAAATCTGGAATGGAGACCTCGGCCTCTTCATCCGACCGAAAAGAAAAAAAACAAGAATAACAAGCAATGGTGCCACTCTGGAACGGAGACCTCGGCCTCTTCGTCCAGCCTTACTGCCATCGACACTTCATATATTACATTCTGAATTTCTATATTAAGAATTATGTATAATCAATGGCAAGAAATATTCACCTTCACTGTTCATACGCTAATTCTTTCATCTTAGCTCAGGTGGCATGCTAAGCAAGTCGAAAGGGATTCCCGGCCATGTTGCGTCGCAGACGAACTCTTCACTTAGATTAAGTTTAGTGTGTAAGTCTTTATAATAATTTTTCTCGTCCCAGCGAGGTCATTGCGCAAAACGATGTTGCGTATCGCAAGGGGGGCCGGCATGTTTAGGCAGGATGCCTAACTTTTCCGCATCTGATTGCGACCCCCCCAATGCAACTCTGCAAATCGATACTCGATACTCGAATTAATTTATAACCACCCACACCATCACCCTCATGCATGTGCATGCATGTACATGCGCGTGTATGTGTGCTTTTTGTCAGCACTCATGCATATGCATGTCGGGGTTGATGTGTGGGTGCCTTTCCCCTCCAAAACGGAGGATTTTGCGGGTCAACGGTTGTAGCTTGCTATACAACCGGCCTCTTTGATTTCAACAGCCAACCTGTTCACATCTGCCGCCAGCGATCTCTGCCGTAATTGTCTGCGTTTATTCAGGTAACATTGTAACCTTTGCTATTTTCACATTTACCCAATAAATCGTATCTATTATAACGAGAAATCTCGTATTCTCTTATTTTATTCCAACCCGCTTGTTCCCACTGAGATCGACCCGGTGCGCCCACCTCTCCAGGATTAGACGCACACCGGCCGAACATAAACCAATCCAATTACCATGTTTCATCCCTTTTCTCGTATTTGGTATAGAATTATGGCATTTTTTCATTTTTCATAATTTTCGATATCGAAAAAGTGGGCGTGGTCATAGTCGGATTTCGTTCATTTTTATACCAAGATAAAGTGAGTTCAGATAAGTACGTGAACTAAGTTCAGTAAAGATATGTCGATTTTTGCTCAAGTTATCGTGTTAGCGGCCATGCGGAAGGACAGACGGACGACTGTGTATAAAAACTGGGCGTAGCTTCAACCGATTTCGCCCATTTTCACAGAAAACAGTTAACGTCATAAAATCCATGCCCCTACCAATTTTAAAAAGGATTGGGAAATTTTTGTTCGACTTATAGCATTAAAAGTATCCTAGACAAACTAAATGAAAAAGGGCGGAGCCACGCCCATTTTGAAATTTTCTTTATTTTTTTATTTTGTAATGACTAGGGTTGAATATTGACATAATTTACTTATATACTGTAAAGATATAAATTTTTTTGTTAAAATTTTACTTTAAAAAATTTTGTTTTTTAAAGTGGGCGTGGTCCTTCTCCGATTTTGCTAATTTTATTAAGCGTACATACAGTAATAGGAGTAACGTTCCTGCCAAATTTCATCAAGATATCTTCAACTACTGCCAAATTACAGTTTGCAAAAAACTTTTAAATTACCTTCTTTTAAAAGTGGGCGGTGCCACGCCCATTGTCCAAAATTTTACTAATTTTCTATTCTTTGTCCATAAGCTCAACTCACCTACCAAGTTTCATCGCTTTATCTGTCTTTTGTAATGAATTATTTCACTTTTTCGGTTTTTCGAAATTTTCGATATCGAAAAGTGGGCGTGGTTATAGTCCGATATCGTTCATTTTAAATAGCGATCTGAGATGGTGCTCAGGAACCTACATACCAAATTTCATCAAGATACCTCAAAATTTACTCAAGTTATCGTGTTAACGGACGGACGGACGGACGGACATGGCTCAATCAAATTTTTTTCGATCCTGATGATTTTGATATAAAAAAAAATAAATGTAAGGCGCGATAACCTCCGAAGAGATCTAAGGCCGAGCTTCTCTTCCAATTTGCGTCGTGCTCACCTTGATTTTTCCCTACAAATTGGCCGACTCCTGTATACCTGTACAACCAACCGTTATCCAATCAAACTTAATATACTCTGTGAGCTCTGCTCAACTGAGTATAAAAATTAGCGGTTATGAACAGATAGAAGTGAATATTTCTTGCCATTGGTTTATACGTAACTCTTCAATATAGAAATTTATAAAGTAATATGAAGTAGAAGGTCAGTAGTGCTGCACGAAGAGGCCGAGGTCTCCGTTCCAGAATCGCAGGTTTTTTGTTTAGGTTTTCCTTGCTGGGCTGGACGAAGAGGCCGAGGTCTCCGTTCAGCGTCTAACGTATCATGCTGCTCTCGAGCGACTGCCTTTTTTTTTGTTTGAGGAGGTGTGTCATCTATTTAGGTGCCAGAGTGAGTGGCCGTGAGGTTGGTTGGGTGATGATTATTAGTGCTGTCGGAATGGACGTGATTTCGAGCAGCTTAGGCATATTTAACAAAACTGGTAGATTGCGGTGTGTGGGAGTTTGGAACCGACGTGATTCCAAGCCACCCGCGCAAGATTACTTGTTTGGTGATAAGCGTGGGGGCTGGAACGGACGTGATTCCCAGCCAACCCCCTCCCCAAATCATTGCATATTTAAGTTAGTAGATATTTCATTATTGCGTGTGAGAGTGTTATTTTATTAACAAACGTATGTTAAAATAAATAATGAAGTGCAAACGAAAGTGAGTTTAAAAAAATAAATAAAAATAAATGTAAGGCGCGATAACCTCCGAAGAGATCTAAGGCCGAGCTTCTCTTCCAATTTGCGTCGTGCTCCTCTTGATTTTCCCTACAAATTGGCCGGACGGGACCTACATGTTTTATGCCGACTCCGAACGGCATCTGCAAGCAGATGAGTTTTCACTGAGAGCTTTTCATGGCAGAAATACACCGGAGTGCTTGCCAAACACTGCCGAGGGGCGACCCCGCTTAGAAAAATTTTCTTCTAATTGAAAAATCTTATTTCTAAAATTTTGATGTTGCTTTGCCCGGTAGTTGAACCCAGGGCATACGGTGTGATAGGCGGAGCACGCTACCATCACACCACGGTGGCCGCCACGAAAGCGAGTTAAGCCAAGCGTAAATGAGCCAACGAAACGGTGCACTTAACATTGTGTGAAAGCTCATAACCATCCCCTGACATGAATTTTCAGAATTGCGACGCTTTTCACGACGGGTTTTATCTGCATGTACCATTATGCTAATTTCGGGACTTTTTCATTGCGGGACTCTTTAATTTCGGGACTCGGATTGTTTTGTACCGAAGCCTTAATTATGACGGTTTGTGATGTTTGTTGTTGAAAGCACAAGTCCTGCCCCAGCTAGAAAAACAAGCAGTACCGACGGCAAAAAAAATAAAAAAACAAAATTTGTTTTTTTGTTTTTTTTTATTTTTTTGTGAATGAGAGCATAATTATTTTTAAATGAGGGTTTGCCTTTATTATTATGCGTAAGTATTTTTTGGGACTGCCCGGGGCGCCCGTATGGGTTAAAAAAAATTTCGATCCCGATTTGTTTCTCTTGCGGGTTTCGGTACCAGCGTGCGTCATTTGATGCAGCACTATATATATGTACATAAGTAGCGTATAAGTATATCAACGTCCAGTGCATGGACTTTACCGCATTGGTAGATTTACCACTTTTTGACCCATTTTCCTTTCTGCTACTTTATCACCAACTCCCAATAATATACCAACATCTCACTCTATTCGCATTGAAACTAAATGCTGTGAGCATTTGGTAAACATGTTTAATTGCCGAGTGCACCCAACTAACAATAAGAGGTGATACTGACCCAACCCGTAAAATTTTGAAAAATTTGTGAACAAATTTAAACAAGAAATAAATTTGTTATGAAATAACGGTAGTACTGAGCACGCGAATATTTTTCTGCGCTATTTTCAAGTGTGAATAATTTTGAACGAAAATAAAAAGTTCTAAAGTAACGATAACCTGCCGAAATCGGTTATTTGGTGGCAGTAATTTGGTACGTTGGAAGATTGTTGTTGGACTTAGGCGTTTCTGTTAATTTTCGTCAGTATTTCAAGCTCACAATACAGGAAAAAGCAAGTACCTTATAGGCATAAGCTACGTCTATACAAATTTCCATATATTTTGTTTTTTGTACATGTATAAACTGTAGCTATTGTTTTCTGAAAAAAACACATCTCCCCACTTCTAGCACTATTTTCATTTTTTACTACCAACTTTTTTTTCCTTTTAAAAAGTTCGCGCACTGGTATAAGTATAAAAAAATTCTCGCGAACATTTATACATACCTATGTATAGAATGTAAATTCCACAGAATTGAAACAAACGGTAAATGCCATTCATTGCGTCGCTGCTTCATTCTTGTAATTTTTACGCGTGGTTGGAGTACGATATTGGTGATCATTGAGGAGGAAATATGGTAAGTAAATTTGAATACTTTGTAATTTTATATATTATTTTAAATTATTAATATTCTTTTATTTCATATTAACAATTAATATTCTTTATTTCCAGGTGACCAGCGGTGGAGATCCAGGAAATGGGGCTACTAATTGGTTTTATGTGGTTTTATCGTTTTTTGACTGTATTGGCCGGCATCGCAAAGGGGTGCTCCAACTGCGGCGTTGGCCGCGCTGTCAGTTGTCACACCTTTGCGATGTCCCTTGATGCATATATTAATGGATTTTTTTTCTTTGCAGATCTTTGTGTGGAATTTGGTGCTGGAAGAAATGCCAGAATGCATTTAAGCGAGGTCATGCTAGGACCTACTACTTGGGATTGACTCTTTGAGGCGCTTAGTTTACCAATAACGTACCCCTTTTTTTGTTTTTTGTTTGGCAAATGGCGGCGACCAGTTCGAATGCTATATTTTGCGTGTATGCATATACGGTGGTGGTAATCGGGTGTGCGCAAATAAGCGTTACCAAGGCTGGAGATGAACTTATTATTTGCACTCCAGCACGTCTCAATGATGTAGTTCAGGCCGAAGTAATCGAAGTAACTAGATTAATTTACTTGATTTTAGCTGAAGCTGATCGCATGTTAGACATGGGCTTTTAGGCGCAAATACGTAAAGTTTTGCTTGATATTCGACCTGACAGACATACTGTGACTACAAGTGCTACATGGCCGCCAGGAGTAAGACGTTTAGCTCAAAGTTATATGAGTAATCCTGTTCAGGTTTGTGTTGGATCTCTAGATCTGGCAGCCACACATAATGTTAAACAAGTAATTGAAATAATGGATGATGGGTATAAATTTGCAAGATAAGAGGATTCGTACGTAACATGGGAAAGGTTGAGAAAGCTATGGTTGTTTTTTTGTGGTAAACAAAAAAAATACGAGAGCAGATGATTTGTCTAGGGATTTAACATTGGAAGCATATATGTGCACATGAATACATGGTTCCAGAAAACTGTCTGATCGAAAACAAGCTATTGCGGATATAAATTCCGGTCATATTAAACTACTAAATGCCACCGATGTGGTTTCCAGAGGTCTCGATATAGAAGATATTACGCATGTGATGAATTTTGATGTTCCACGCAATATCGAGGGGTATGTGTATAGAGTTGGTCGAACCGGATAGGCAGGTCCCAGCGGTACTTCAATTGGTTTTATTATTAGAGAGGATTGGGGTGTTGCCAAGGAGCTTATAAGCATTTTGGAAGAAGCAGATCAGAAGGTCCAATTGATCTTCACAATATGGCAGAACGATTTAAATTAATGCAGCAACAAAAAGATAGTGCATATATTGATGAATTGATTACGACCAAATAGTGATAGATATGTCTGCACTAGGGTTATCAGTGGACAAGTAAGTTTTTTTGTTTGAGTATATTGGGCTGTGTGTCCACCTTGGTGTGATGGTAGCGTGCTCCGCCTACCACACCGTATGCCCTGGGTTCTCACCCCAGGCAAAGCAACATCAAAATTTTAGAAATAAAGTTTTTCAATTAGAAGACAATTTTTCTAAGCGGGGTCGCCACTCGGCAGTGTTTGGCAAGCGCTCCGAGTGTATTTCTGCTATGAAAAGCTCTCAGTGAAAACTCATCTGCCTTGCAGATGCCGTTCGGAGTCGGCATAAAACATGTAGGTCCCGTCCGGCCAATTTGTAGGGAAAAGCAAGAGGAGCACGACGCAAATTGGAAGAGAAGCTCGGCCTTAGATCTCTTCGGAGGTTATCGCGCCTTACATTTATTTATTTATATTGGGCTGTGTGAAAAAATATAACAATTGCCTCCTTTAATTTTGAAGTATTGTTCGTTGTAAGTGTTGGCATTTGCTTATTTTTCTCAGAGAGCCCATTATCAGAATAAATAATTAATATTTTAATTTTAAAATGGCATAAACCTTAATCCAGAGCTGCGCTTGTTTGGCGTCTTCCATAAGGGTGCACTACTTTTGGAAGGTTAACTTTCCCGAAAAGTTGTGTATGCAGTGTGGAGTACTTACATCAACAAAAGTCTCCATGCCAAGTACGATGAGTGTTCAATATCAAGTGAAACCGGTGACACACAAATGCACAATATTCCTCTTCGAAATGCAACGTCTTTAAATGCAAATATAATACATTGCTTAGAGTTGTATTTAGAATGTGAACAATATTTGGGTATGTTACGAACTTCATTAAGACATTTCGAAATTTTCAACGTGTTGAAATGGAACATAAACGTGGACAGTTTGTTACAGAAGAGGCTCAAGGTAAGAATAAAAATAGTGTAAGAATAACGTTTAATTCACAAAGAATAAAATCATATAGTAGAAGGTTGAATGTGTACTAAATGTTGGTTCAAATGTTGAGGCGTCTGAAATTGACCTTGGCCACCTCCATGTTGTGGTGGTTGGTGTGATGACGGACTATATTGAAACTGTTGCTGAAATGCATGCAACGAGTTTTCTTTGCTATGCCCATTAATCTCGGTGCTTCCCGAAGTATGTCCTGAAGTGTTATTAATAGAGGTGCTACTGGTATTAGCAACGTCATACTTTCCCCGCTTAACGCGACTATATAAGGAGCTGTAGGGCAGGTTGTCGTGAATCGCTGCTTGGTTGGCATGATTTTGTACCACCTTCTTTCTTTGGGGTTTCGATACCCACACGATGAGCACGTTGCAATAAAGTGGTAGATGGTATGCCATATGTAACTGATGCTTTGTAAGACTCATATTTTGATTCTTCAATGCATCTAATACTGAAGTCATACCTTCTTGAGTCCATGTTTTGAGACCATTGAACTGGCCTTTCATATCTTGTGGTTGGTCCAAATTAGTGTAATGTGGCTCATTTTGATCATTAGGAGAGCCATGTGCTATCATCATTGAATCCTCACTCGTATCTAAGTTATACATATCCGTATATCCAGTGGTCATCATATTAAACAATTTCCGGTGTTATGATCATGCCAGGTTCATGTTTTATTTGGTTTGGCTCGATTTCCATGACAGTGGCACCAGATATTTCTTGATGTGGTTGTGCTTGTTGATGTTGAGAATGCGATGAATGTGAATGGTAGAATTGCTGTTGATATAGATGATGTCAAAGTAACCGAAAACTTTATATTAAAAAACAAGTAAGGAAGGCTAAGTTCGGGTGTAACCGAACATTACATACTCAGTTGAGAGCTATGGAGACAAAATAAGGGAAAATCACCATGTAGGAAAATGAACCTAGGGTAACCCTGGAATGTGTTGTTTGTACGATATGGGTATCAAATTAAAGGTGTTAATGAATATTTTAAAAGGGCGTGGGCCTTAGTTCTATAGGTGGATACCTTTTCGAGATATCGCCATAAAGGTGGACCAGGGGTGACTCTAGAATTTGTTTGTACGATATGGCTATCAAATGAAAGGTGTTAATGAGTATTTTAAAAGGGAGTGGGCCTTAGTTCTATAGGTGGACGCCTTTTCGAGATATCGCCATAAAGGTGGACCAGGGGTCACACTATAATTTTTTTGTACGATATGGGTATCAAATGAAAGGTGTTAATGAGTATTTTAAAAGGGAGTGGGCCTTAGTTCTATAGGTGGACGCTTTTTCGAGATATCGCCATAAAGGTGGACCAGGGGTGACTCTAGAATTTGTTTGTACGACATGGGTATCAAATGAAAGGTGTTAATGAGTATTTTAAAAGGGAGTGGGCCTTGGTTCTATGGGTGGACTCCCTTTCGAAATATCGATATAAAGGTGGACCAGGGGTGACTCTAGAATTTGTTTGTACGATATGGGTATCAAACGAAAGGTGTTAATGAGTATTTTAAAAGGGAGTTGGCCTTAGTCTTATAGGTTTACGCCTTTTCGAGATATCGCCATAAAGGTGGACCAGGGATGACTCTAGAATCCGTCTATACAATATGGGTATCAAACGAAAGGTGGTAATGAGGATTTTAAAAGGGAGTGGGCCTTAGTTCCATGGGTGGACGCCTTTTCGAAATATCGATATAAAGGTGGACCAAGGGTGACTCTAGAATTGTTTGTACGATATGGGTATCAAATGAAAGGTGTTAATGAGTATTTTAAAAGGGAGTGGGCCTTAGTTCTATAGGTGGACGCCTTTTCGGGATATCGTTGTAAAGGTGGACCAGGGTTGACTCTAGAATGCGTTTGTACATTATGAATATCAAACGAAAGGTGATAATGAGTGTTTTAAAAGGGAGTGGGCCTTAGTTCTATAGGTGGACGCCTTTTCGATATATCGCCATAAAGGTGGACCAGGGGTGACTCTATAATGTGTTTGTACAATATGGGTGTCAAATTAAAGGTATTAATAACGATTTTAAAAGGGAGTGGTGGTAGTTGTATATGTGAAAGCGTTTTCGAGATTTCGACCAAAATGTGGACCAGGGTGACCCAGAACATCATCTGTGTGGTACCGCTAATTTATTTATATATGTAATACCACCAACAGTGTTCCTGCCATGATTCCAAGGGCTTTCGATTTCGCCCTGCAGAACTTTTTCATTTTCTTCTACTTAATATGGTAGGTGTCACACCCATTTTACAAAGTTTTTTCTAAAGTTATATTTTGCGTCAATAGACCAATGAAATTACCATTGTTCATCCCTTTTTTCGTATTTGGTATAGAATTATGGCATTTTTTAATTTTTCGTAATTTTCGAAATCGAAAAAGTGGGCGTGGTCATAGTCGGATTTCGGCCATTTTTTATACCAATACAAAGTGTGTTCAGATAATTATGTGAACTGAGTTTAGTAAAAATATATCGATTTTTGCTCAAGTTTTAAAGTGGGCGTGGTCGTTCTCCGATTTTGCTTATTTTTATAAAACATACATATAGTAATACAAGTAACGTTCCTGCCAAATTTCATCATGATGTCTTCAACGACTGCCAAATTACAGCTTGCAAAACTTCTAAATTACCTTCTTTTAAAAGTGGGCGGTGCCACGTCCATTGTCCAAAATTTTACTTATTTTATATTCTCCGTCATAAGTTCAACCCACCTACCAAGTTTCATCGCTTTATCCGTCTTTGGTAATGAATTATCGCACTTTTTCAATTTTTCGAAATTTTGGATATCGAAAAAGTGGGCGTGGTTATAGTCCGATATCGTTCATTTTAAATAGCGATCTGAGATGAGTGCCCAGGAACCTACATACCAAGTTTCGTCAAGATACCTCAAAATTTACTCAAGTTATCGTGTTAACGGACGGACGGACGGACGGACGGACGGACGGACGGACATGGCTCAA
This sequence comes from Eurosta solidaginis, assembly GCA_029619165.1. Classification (NCBI taxonomy): domain Eukaryota; kingdom Metazoa; phylum Arthropoda; class Insecta; order Diptera; family Tephritidae; genus Eurosta; species Eurosta solidaginis. The sequence continues at coordinate 11,679 of JARSSU010041343.1, forward strand.
TCAAATTTTTTTCGATACTGATGATTTTGATATATGGAAGTCTATATCTATCTCGATTCCTTTATACCTGTACAACCAACCGTTATCCGATCAAAGTTAATATACTCTGTGAGCTCTGCTCAACTGAGTATAAACAAGTAAGGAAGGCTAAGTTCGGGTGTAACCGAACATTACATACTCAGTTGAGAGCTGTGGAGACAAAGTAAGGGAAATCACCATGTTGTAAAAGGAACCTAGGGTAACCCTGGAATGTGTTTGTATGACATGTGTATCAAATGGAAGGTATTAAAGAGTATTTTAAGAGGAAGTGGGCCATAGATCTATAGATGGACGCCATTTAGGTATATCGCCATAAAGGTGGACCAGGCCTGACTCGATTTGTTTGTACGATATGGGTATCAAATGAAATGTGTTAATGATAATTTTAAAATGGGAGTGGGCCTAAGTTCTATAGGTGGACGTCTTTTCGAGATATCGGCATAAAGGTGGACCAGGGGTGACTCTAGAATTTATTTTGTACGATATGGGTATCAAATAAAAGGTATTAATGAGTATTTTAAAAGAGCGTGGGCCTGAGTTCTATAGATGGACGCCTTTTCGAGATATCGCCATAAAGATGGACCAGGAGTGACTCTAGAATTTGTTTATACGATATGAGTATCAAATGAAAGGTGTTAATGAGTATTTTAAGAGGGCGTGTGCCTTAGTTCTATATGTGGACGCCTTTTCGAGATATCGCCATAAACGTGGACCAGGGGTGACTCTAGAATTTGTTTGTACTATATGGGTATCAAATGAAAGGTGTTAATGAGTATTTTAAAAGGGAGTGGGCCTTAGTTCTATAGGTGGACGCCTTTTCGGAATATCGTTATAAAAGTGGACCTGGGTTGACTCTAGAATGCGTTTGTACAATATGGGTGTCAAACGAAAAGTGTAATAAGTTTTTTAAAAGGGAGTGGGCCTTTGTTCTATGGGTGGATGCCTTTTCGGGATATCGCCATAAACGTGGACCAGGGGTGACTCTAGAATGCGTTTGTACAATATGGGTATCAAATGAAAGGTGCTAATGAGTATTTTAAAAGGATGTGGGCCTTAGTTCTATAGGTGGACGCCTTTCGAGATATCGCCATAAAGGTGGACCAGGGGTGACTCTAGAATTTGTTTGTACGATATGGGTATCAAATGAAAGGTGTTAATGACTATTTTAAAAGGGCGTGGGTCTTAGTTCTATAGGTGGACGCCTTTTCGAGATATCTCCATAAAGGTAGACCAGGGGTGACTCTAGAATTTGTTTGTACGATATGGGTATCAAATGAAAGGTGTTAATGAGTATTTTAAAAGGGAGTGGGCCTTAGTTCTATAGGTGGATGCCTTTTCGAGATATCGCCATAAAGGTGGGCCAGGGGTGACTCTAGAACTTTTGTGTACGATATGGGTATCAAATGAAAGGTGTTAATGAGCATTTTAAAAGGGTGTGGGCCTTAGTTCTATAGGTGGACGCCTTTTCGAGATATTGCCATAAAGGTGGACCAGGGGTGACTCTAGAATTTGTTTGTACGATATGGATATCAAATGAAAGGTGTTAATGAGTATTTTAAAAGGGCGTGGGCCTTAGTTCTATAGGTGGATGCCTTTTCGAGATATCGACATAAAGGTGGACCAGGGGTGACTCTAGAATTTGTTTATACGATATGGGTATCAAATGAAAGGTGTTAATGAGTATTTTAAAAGGGAGTGGGCCTTAGTTCTATAGGTGGATGCCTTTTCGAGATATCGCCATAAAGGTGGGCCAGGGGTGACTCTAGAATTTGTTTGTACGATATGAGTATCAAATGAAAGGTGTTAATGAGTATTTTAAAAAGGCGTGGGCCTTAGTTCTATAGGTGGACGCCTTTTCGAGATATCGACATAAAGGTGGACCAGGGGTGACTCTAGAATTTGTTTGTACGATATGGGTATCAAATGAAAGGTGTTAATGAGTATTTTAAAAAGGAGTGGGCTTTAGTTCTATATGTGAACGCCTTTTCGAGATATCGCCATAAACGTGGACCAGGGATGACTCTAGAATGTGTTTGTACGATATGGGTATCAAATTAAAGGTATTAATGAGAGTTTTAAAAGGGAGTGGCCCTTGGTTGTATATGTGAAGGCGTTTTCGAGATATCTACCAAAATGTGGACCAGGGTGATCCAGAACATCATCTGTAGGGTACCGCTAGTTTATTTTATATATGTAATACCACGTACAGTATTCCTTCCAAGATTCCAAGGGCTTTTGATTTCGCCCTGCAAAACTTTTTCATTTTCTTCTACTTAATATGGTAGGTGTCACACCCATTTTACAAAGTTTTTTTCTAAAGTTATATTTTGCGTCAATAGACCAATAAATTACCATGTTTCATCCATTTTTTCATTTTTCGTAATTTTCAAAATGGAAAAACTGGGCGTGGTCATAGTCGGATTTCGGTCATTTTTTATACCAATACAAAGTGAGTTCAGATAAGTACATGAACTGAGTTTAGTAAATATATATCGATTTTTGCTCAAGTTATCGTGTTAACGGCTGAGCGGAAGGACAGACCGTAGACTGTGTATAAAAACTGGGCGTGGCTTCAACCGATTTCGCCCTTTTTCACAGAGAACAGTTATCGTCCTAGAAGCTAAGCCTCTACCAAATTTCACAGGGATTGGTTATTTTGTTCGACTTATGGCATTACAAGCATCCTAGACAAATTAAATGAAAAAGGGCGAAGCCACGCCCGTTTTGAAATTTTCTTTTATTTTTGCATTTTTTTGCACCATATTATTACTGGAGTTGAATGTTAGCATAATTTACTTATATGCTGTAAAGATATTAACTTTTATTTTAAAATTTGAATTTAAAAAAATTTTTTTTAAAAAGTGGGCGTGGTCGTTCTCCGATTTTGCTAATTTTTATTAAGCAGACATAAAGTAATAAGAGTAACGTTCCTACCAAATTCCATCATGATATCTTCAACAACTGCCAAATTACAGCTTGCAAAACTTCTAAATTACCTTCTTTAAAAGTGGGCGGTGCAACGCCCATTGTCCAAAATTTTACT
>JARSSU010041344.1:0-45897 GCA_029619165.1 Eurosta solidaginis
CTATCAATCAGTTTTGTTGTAAGCAAGCTAGTTGCAAAGTATAAGTGTTATTGTGAAGTACTTTAATAAAGGCCATTTTTCCATTATTCATCGAGAGTTATTTATTCAACAGTTTAGTGATTCGAACTTAGCAGAAGGGCAAATATAAGAGGATTTGCAAGTAAATTCGTTACAATATATATATACTAGCTGCAGAACTTAACCGCACTCGAACAATATACTATAAAAGCGTGCAATTACTGGCATATGCTGATGACATTGATATCATCGGCTTAAACACCCGCGCTGTTAGTTCTGCTTACTCCAAACTGGAAAAAGAAGCGGTAAGATGGGTTTGATGGTGAATGAGGACAAAACGAAGTACCTGCTGTCATCGAGCAAAGAGTCAGCGCATATGCGCCTTGGCAACCACGCTACTGTTGGCAGCCATAATTTCGAAATAGTAAAAGACTTCGTTATTGGGAACCAGCATCAACACTAGCAACAACATCAGCACTGAAATCCAGCGAAGAATCAATCTTGCCAATAAATGCTACTTTGGACTAGGTAGGCAATTGAAAAGTAAAGTCCCTCTCTCGGGGAACGAGAATCATACTCTACAAGTCACTTATCGTACCCGTCCTGCTATATGGGGCAGAAGCATGGACCATGACAACAGCAGATGAAGCGGCTTTGGGAGTGTTCGATAGAAATGTTCTTCGAAAGATTTATGGACCTCTACGCGTTGGCGATGGCGAGTACCGAAGAAGATTTAATGAGCTGTACGAGCTATACGCAGACATCAACATAGTCCAGCGAATTAAATGCAGCAGTTGCGCTGGCTAGGCCATGTTAAGCGAATGAAAGATGATGCTCCGGCCAAGAAAGTGTTTCTATCGGAACCCGCCTATGGAAGCAGAGGGCGGCCCCCACTCCGTTGCAAGGACCAGGTGGAAAACGATTTAAACTCCCTTGGTGTGACCAATTGGCGCTGTTGGCGGAGCGAAGGAGCTACTGGCGCGCCTTGTTGGACGGCCATAACCGTTTAGACGGTTAAGCGCCAATTAAGTAGGTAAGTATATATATATATATATATACTATGTACATATAAATGGCGTAGTGGTGATATAAATGATAAAGTTATGTATAATAGTTCATACCTTCTTGTGTAGATCTGATGTTATTTAAAAGCGCTCTATTCATACAACTAGTTTCTGAATTCAACTCAAAGGTCCTTTCCGTACTAATGGCATTTTGCGGGCATTCGCTATGTGCTATCTCTGATGATGTTGCTGTGCCAGGTGTTGTTCCTTGTTGCGGTGATAGTTGTATGGATTCATACAAGTTGTATAACCAATTATGAAACTGTTTGTTGATCAATGGAGTTGTTAGAACTATTTAGTTGCGTGGAACGTATTCGATTACTAGTTGGTGCATACAAGAGGCCCATGACCATTTGCCCAGCCATTTGCCAAATTGTTGAAAAAAACTTCTGGTTGTATTCAGGTAATTGTGTGAATGCAGTTAACATAGGATTCATATTATTTAAGTTATCATTTAATGATGCAGATACATCAGAAGCACTTCTATTTTGAGATGATGCTGTTGACACTTGCGGACGTGGTGATTGAGATGGAGATGCTCTTGGCAAAGGTGGTGAAGGAGTAGGTGTGGCATATGCTTCATTTTAATGCTAACACAAGAACATGCAGGCGATGGCGAATTGGATTTTGAACGTTTAATGCTTGCATATATGGGTATAAAATCTATTTGACGTTGTACATTACATAAATATGTGCATGTGCCAACGGATTTACACATGATACGCTCTTCTTGTAATACTATAGGTGTTGTTGGTATATCTTGTAGTCCGCTCGTTGTTGTTAATGATGTCACAGGATCAGAAATCGGACTAAGAGGAGATACGTTATATAATTGTAATAATTCTTCTACCATAACCGTCACAGGCGAAACAAAATTAGGCTCCGGGAAGCAGGTGCTAACATTATGTTTTTTTATAAAACACGACGTAGATGTACCGCGAGTTGTTGTTATAGTTATGTGTTGCGTGCCTTGCGAACGCAATTCAATTGGTGTGGTTTGTACGCCTTGTGTTAAAAGAACTTGTAATGGTTTTGTTTCATTATTGGTTAATGTTTGAGTTTGCTTATTTCCTACTAATGGCAAGTCGGCTGTTTGTGTGAGAATAGATTTAGACGTTGATGTTGAAGTTTGTGTACTTTGTGCGGCACGTTCTTTTGGGTTTGTTTGAAATCCAGCCTCTAATAGATTGCACTGCACATCTTTATTTTTGTATTTTTACTTGTACGTTTCTTCTTAACTTTCATCAATCTTAAAAGTGCAGATTTGCATCCTTTCGCCTCACAATATTTGCTTAGATCGGAAAAGATAGTTTTTTCTTGCTTCGTTAATATCTCCTCTTCCTCGAAATGCTGATATAACTTCAAATATTTCATTGCCAATTCTGTGTAGGTTAGTGGGCCTTTGTCTTCTTCTATTTGAGCCTGCAACTGTTCCAATTGTAGTTTTTTCTCCTCTAAATCGTTATGCAGTTGTGCTGAACGCTTTTGAATTTTATTTAAATTGAGTTCCACTTTATTGAATTGGTCTTGTAAGTTGCTACATTTCTTTTTTTCATTTTCATAGAGTTCCTGTATTTGAGAAGCTGAGTTTTGAAAGTCATTTAGTTTTTGCCTCATTGCCGTGTTTTCTCTATTCAGAAGTTCTATTTTGGTGACCAACAAATCATTTTGGGCTACTTTTTGCGACAACTGTTTTGCCTTGAATGCATTGGAGCGAAAATGTTGAGTACTGGGTATAGGTGTCACATTTCTTATGACTGGTTTAGCTCTCGGTGGGGAGAGCTCCAAAAAATCTAAGTTAAGATCGTTGTAGTTAAATGTGCGGTCTTCCTCAGCCATCTCGAATGCTATACAGTGGGCGTAGAAATGAGCGAAATATGTTTAAGTTTACATCACAGGAACTGGGTGGCGCAGCATTTCACACCTGGAACTTTGCGATATTTACTAAATTTCTATCAGAAAACATTAAAAAAAATAAAACTTACCACAAAGCAGGATATCGGAAAACAACGCAGGAAAAACGTTTGCGGCCTTTGGTGGGCTAAGCGAAATGTGTTTTAGCTGTCAAAGCCATGCCGGCTTACAGCTGTCAATATGACTGTAAAGCTAAGGCCACATTGAATTGAACTACACCGCACTTCACTTTTGTGGTTATTTGATCAACATCCCTACAAGAATACTGACTATCATCTGATTGTCAGCAATGTCAACCTAACGATCAGCGCCTCATACAAACTTTCTATCATGAACTTAAGGGGACTTGCGCAAATGTGATGTAAACAACTGTGTACGTGTGAATTTTTGTCTCCTTCTTATACACCAACATGGCCTACTGATTAAGTATATAGCCGTACTGCTCACTCTCATTCCTTTTCTTGGATCAGCGCTGACACTCTAACTATCAAAAAGTGTCATAAATGATAGTTTACTGCAGATATCAGGTTTGACTGTTATACTATCATAAATTACCATTTTTTAATTTCCGCCAAAAATGAAACAATACTTTTTGCTTTTTATTTACTTTATTTCATTACGTTTTTAATTTTGTACGTGATAAAAGCATACGTGTTTTTTATTTGTTTAAAATAAATAGCTTTATATGAATTCGAGTTCAGAATGTTCAATTTAAATTCAGAAAATAACAAAACCACAGAAGAGCGCTTTCCTCATGCGGAAACACATTTAAAAATGAATCACCACTAACCACTATTATTTTTCGCGTATCAATTTTTTGAGTGCGCCCCATACATTCGACAGCTTTTGGTATTTTTTAATATTATTTTCGATTTTTTTTATTTTAGCATGGAGCTTTGAAACGCTCTCTTTTTCATTTTTTAAACTTATTTTTTATATGGTTTTCGTCGGTTGAAAATGGCGGAATTTAAAAAATAACAAAACAACCGTGATATTCATTTGATTGTCATATGACAGTCAGTAGTGACAACAACATGATTAAATCGGATAAACTGTTCTCGCATACATAAAATTGCGTTGAGAATTATGTATCAGTCTCACATGCATAATGGTATCTGCTATATGTTCTTTTGTTCTGTACCACGTGTCCGAAGCTTTCCCAGTTTGAGTCCTTTTTCATGATTATAGGCTGTCTTTGGGAACATGCGGACTTGCGTGAGCGAACAAAGGAACATACATAAATTTGAGTATCAATGTTTATGTCATCGCAGGATCAGCATTGTCAATTACAAGTGTGAATACATTAGTAAAACTATCAGCGTTTCTTGTAGGGATGTCTGCGCCACGCAGTACCATGGCGGAATGGTACAAGGTGGCAGCATGAGACAGCGGATTATAACCTTATTTTATTTGATTTGATACATCAACTTCTGGCGAAGTACGATTTTGATATTTGTCCATCTAATTTACAAAAACAAAGTACATGGAATTTTTATTTATGTTTGTAGGTATGTCACCATGCTGCCACCTTGTATTGTTCCGCCATGCGAAGTGCTGCTGCCGCTACATGTGAATTGCTTCATAAGAATCCTGCAACGCAGTGTAGTGTAAAACAAAACCAAAACCCCCTCAAGAACACTAATACACGAAAAATCCTGTTGTTCTAGCATGGCCCTATTATCATGCCCCTACAGTGGATTTCCTCAAGACATGTTGAGGAAAAGTGTACCTCCAAAGTCTACACATCTATGTCAATGCTAAAAGGGCATAGAATGTATATAGGCGTGCCTGCAAAAACCACTCACATAACTAGTGGCTAACCTGCAGAGCTACAGGGTAAAGTTCTCCCTAAAAAATGGTTTGACAATTCCCTCTTAAAGCGCAACGCTTGAATTATACAATAAATAAAAAAAATGTGGACTTGTAGCCAATTTATCAAGAAATTGCGGTGTCGGTTCATAACGACCTCCTTTGAGCAAGCAATTGACAAACGTATGTTTTTTCAAAATGTTCTGAGCAAACGTACGGACCATTGTTTACTATATAGTTTGGCAGCTTAAGTAGAGGTTATGTTGCGAATAGAGTGGAAGGCAGTGGACTAGGCAGTCGAATGTCATATAATGAAGGAATGGTGTTCGGAGTTTTTTCAAAGTTAAAAAAAAATGATAAAAGCTTTAATATAAATAAAACTATTGTTTTAATAACAACAAAAACGCCATATATATTCTGTATACATAAATTGGCAAGGGTTATCTCACCTTAAAATTTGAATTAAATAATCTAAAGTTTTTTTTGAAACTGAGTCATAAATCATCAATGTCTGACGCTGCAGGCGAAATTTGTACGCTTTGATGCCGAACACATGTATTTGAATGGAGAGCTGCATACGAGGCGTCAGCTACATGAAATCGACAAAGCATGAAATTTTCGCGTAGCTAAGCGTACAGCAATGTTGATCGCTGAGCGTACGTACGCTTGAAAAAAAGGAACACCAAGATGTTCGTTTAAATTTTTTTGTATGCAAATTTGTGTAATTAGTTAAAAAATGTTACTTTAGTTAATAAAAGTGCGTGAAAGGTATATTACCAAAGCGAAAAAGAGTACTAAACACCACAACAGCTTGGTTAGACATTGTTGAAGCGTTTAAAAGGCTAAAAGGTGTTGGAAACTAGAAATCACCCTTTTCTCTAGTCCGCGGTGGTTTAAAACTGCCTTTAAAAAGGCACGGGGATGCAAACAACGTTTAATACCTATTTTCCTTTGGTTTCGGGGACGGATATAGCTGAAGAAATTTAATTTTTTATTTTTTCAATAATTGTTTGCTTTTTGAAGCGACGCTTGAAAGTGGCTTCGTGCGCAGATCTTGAGGCGTAGAGAATTGTAGCTATATTAAATATCTTGTACGCGTCTATGACGCGTAGCCTCGTGTGCACCTTGCCTTATAACAACTTATTCCACCCACAATTCAAACACATAAGATTGTGCATTCACGAGTTCAAAATTGCTTCGTTCTGCGCATCTACGTTACACTTAACTTCTTCAGCGAATGAAAGAAAGAGAGAAAAAACATGAGCTAAAGGAAAATGACGTAAAAATTGCCTTTAAAATAATGTTTAAATGCGCCACCTTCTATAATTCCATCATGTATTCGACCAACCTTATGGGAATCAATGTAATCGATTATTGGCTCCATATCGTAACGCTAAGATCGGAACCGTATCGTACCCTGCAAAAATTGTTGGATTACGTATTCCATTTTCTTCATGTTGGAGTACTCTCACAATACTCCTTTGCATTGCGTTTGCGGACCACCATCAGCCGATCATTGCTCTTTTTTTAACGACCGTGATCACGACACGATGACGATCGAACAGAGTTGCCAAAAGTAAAATATTGCATACAAATAACTGATAATTAAATTTTACTATGGCAACTCTGATAAAATGCAACCGCGCACTGGTTTTATGTATACATACTATAGTATAGAGAAATATTAGTTTCTTTATTCACGCAAATGCTAAATAACATAAGAATATTCGTAGTAAAAAATATAAAAGTTGTATTGCCCCTCTTCATTTACTTTCATTTTAAATTAAATTCACTCCGATAATTCTTTTCGACACAATTCCTCGTTAGTACTTTGGCATATGATCCTCTGTGGGTGCTCCATGGAGTACCACAGTGAAAGTACTCTCTCACGTATGTACTCTATGGAATACTCACAAACAAAGCGAGAGTGGGATAACCTACTCCTCTCCTAGGACATCGCAATGTTAATTGGAGCACATTTTTTGTATGAATACAGATTAGATTTGGAGCAGTCCTATACTCCCAAAGGAGTATTCCTTACATTATTTATAGAGTACTCGCGTTTTTTGAAGGGTAGCCAACCAATTGGTTTTCCGAATTTCCATAACCTAAAAATATTTGAGTAGGTGAATTTTTGCCGTCTTTCAGTGAGTTTTACAGCTCCGGCTCACGCTCAATTCTCACGGGAATGCTCTGGATCATTGAGAGAATTGAGAAGCAGATGTCGTGAAATTTTTGGCACACGTTAAATGTGATAGGCAGATGTCGCCGCTGTTTTACATTTAACTCATACGGCGAAAGGCTAAACAGCGACATCTATTTTTGAAAAAGTAGGTATATTAAAGGCGGCGTTGCCAACCTAAAATGAAGTAATTAACAAATTATCTGGCTCACAAATTGAACCAGACTTCTATCGGGATTTATCTGGCTCAAATCGTTGTTGTTGCATTTACATGCAAAATTATTTATCTGGCTCGGGATTTTGCCACCGGATGATAGCTATTGTAATGTACTTATATTTAATCTGTCATGTCACCCATTTTATTATACCATGCATTTCTTACAGATGGTAAATGTCACCTGCTGGCGGAAATGCAGCCAACTTCGCCCTTGGGTTGGGGCATTTTTCTTCCGGTGACAGCGAAAGGCAGAGGTTGTTCAAATAAAAATAAAGCAAAAGAAATAAATCAAATCGTTTTAAATTAAAAGAAACAATTTTCATCCTCAGGTGTGGGGTGGTACCCTCTATTCGCATAAATAAATATTAGAAGGAAAACTCGAACCATAAAAGAAAATAAGTTAAAATGCCGCTCATACGTTTTAATACATCAAACGCATCGACAGTGGAGCAGAAATCTACAGGTACACAAAGAAAACCTAAGGATTCTGAAAATAGCACCATCGTTGTAACTCCGCCTGCTCCTGGTGCTCCTGCTGCCTCTGCCATTTCATCGACCGCTGTAACTAGTACTTTTGTCAATACATTACCTCTGCCACTATGGCGCCTATTGTCACCGCTGCCAAATTGTCTGCCGCTGCCGCTGTTACTATAGCGCCTGTTGTCACCGCTGCTAAATTGCCTGTTGCTGGCGCTGCCACTACATTTCCTGTTGTTACCGCTGCAAACTATGCCATAAGCCAAACTATTGCTTCTAACGTATCTGTTGGCCTTGAAGCCACACCATCAAGTGGAGAAACAAACCACATTGAAGAGAAGTTAAGATTATTGAATATACGTAAAGAAGTAATGGAGCTCCAAGGTGTAGTCCAGCAATTGGAGTCTGGCCCGGTCGTGCGCATAGGAAAGTACATCTATTTCGACGAACTTGATGCAGCAGTCCCGAAGTTTAGTGGCGACAATCACTACGATATAAATCGGTGGTTTTTACAGTTTGAAGACTATGCTGATGCTAACAACTACAATGAAAGATATAAATGCCTAGCATTGCGCCGATGCATGACTGGGACAGCGAAATAATTCGTTTTAAGCCAAGGCCTAACGGATTACTCCACGTTGAAGCTTTTATTATGCGCAATGTTCCGCCGTAATTGCTCTCGACAGAAGGTCTATCGCCAGCTACGGTTACGCAAACTAAAACCGTCAGAATCGTGTATCAGGCAATTTTCCATTGCCCCTAATAGACGATTTTATAGATTATATGTCGGGGAAAAAGTGGTTCACTTTCTTGGACTTCAAAGATGGTTCAATCAGTTAGCAATGGGTGGGGATCTATTCCCTTAACATCTTTTGTCACACCACATGGGCAATTCGAGTACCTTAGAATGCCGTTTGGGTTAAAGAATGCACCGGCTAATTTTCAGAGATTTGTCTATAACATCTTCCGAGACCTAATTGATGCAAAAGAAATCATTGTGTATATTGGTGACATATTAATAGCGTCAAGTGATCTTGAAAGTCATATTAAGATCCTACGTAAAGTGCTTAGGAGGACTTATGACAAAAATTTGGAACTTAAGCTTAGGAACTGCAAAATTTGCTACATCATTGAGTATTTGGGTTATCAAGTTACTCTTTCAGGAATACAGCCTTCGAGGATCCATATTAAGGCAATTCTTATTTTCGAAAATTTGTCCCTTCTTTTTCTAAAATCGCTAAGCCACTCTTAGATTTACTACGCAAGGATGCTGAATTTAGGTTTTCAAGGGAATGTTTCCAGGCATTTCAGGAATTACGCAATATTTTAGTAAGTTCACCGCTGTTAGCAATACATGATCGCAAATGTGAAACACAACTTCATTGCGATGCAAGCAGTCGGGGCTTTGGTTCTGTGCTTCTACAAAAGCAGGACGATGGGAAATTTCATCCAATAGCGTACTTTTCCAAAACAACGACACCAGCTGAGTCTAGATATCATAGCCTTGAGTTAGAAACCCTATCGATCATATATGCTCTCCGCAGATTAAGAAAATATTTAGAAGGTGTGCCATTTAAAATCATAACAGATAGCAACTCACTCACTATGACCCTAAATAAGAAACAGATCAATCCAAGAATAGCTAGGTGGGCATTGGAGCTGGAAAATTTTGATTATTCTATTCAGCATTGGGTTGGAGCTAATCTGGGCCATTTAGACGCGTTAAGTCGGAGTCCGTTGTTGGAAAGAGAATACGATTCTATAAATTTCACTTCAAAATCCGATGGATGAAAGCAGTATTAGCAGTCGTCAGTATTCTCAACTTGTAGATTCGCAACCCTGGTCTGACGAAGTTGAAAGTGAGTTAGTGGCCGCTGTAGACTTGGATGATTTGGATGTTCAGATCCAAATTTCTCAGAACCGAGACGAGAAGCTCAGGGAGCTCATGACCAAACTGGAGAAAGAGGAAGTCATAGGGTATGAACTAGTGGACGGTTTAGTGTGTAGGAGAATTGGCGAGAAGATTATGCTTTGTATACCTTCAGAGATGGAGGGAAAATGTAATCCGCACAACTCACGAGAAATTTGGCCATTTAGGAACAGAGAAATGTTATAATCAAATACACAAGACTAATTGGTTTGAAAGTATGAGGGATAAAGTTAACCGGTTCATTAATAATTGTCTTAAATGTATTGTGTACTCTGCCCCAGCTCTTTTCAAAGTATTCCTAAAAAACCAATACCATTTGACACCATTCACTTAGATCACTTCGGTCCCTTTCCAGCGATTAAATCAAAACGCAAACATATTTTAGTCGTGATTGACGCATTCACAAAATTTGTAAAATTATATCCGGTTAATTCCACGAGTACAAAAGAAGTGTGCTGCTCACTAGATAAATATTTTTCTTACTATAGCCGCCCCAGACGTATCATAACTGACCGCGGAACTTGCTTTACGTCCCTCGAGTTTAGTGACTACTTATCGAAAAGAAATATAAGCCATGTAAAGGTCGCAGTAGCATCACCGCAAGCAAATGGACAGGTCGAGAGAGTAAATCGTGTCCTCAAGACGATGTTGAGTAAACTTACTGAGTCCGTGGAACACTCTGACTGGACCGCCAAGTTGCCTCAAATAGAATATGCTCTAAACAACAGTATTAATAGTACTACGAAAAACTCGCCTAGTGTTTTACTCTTTGGGGTAAATCAAAGAGGTAGTATCGTGGGTGAATTTACCGAATCTATGGACGACAAACTAGTGTATGAAACCACTAGAGACCATGAGGAAAATAGGCAAAAGGCACTTAGGATTATAGAACGTTCTCAAGAGTATAATTACCAATATCTTTTGAAATACAGTGTTCCGCCGAAAACCTATTCAGTAGGAGATTTTGTAGTCATTAGGCATGTGGATAGGAGATTTTGTAGTCATTAGGCATGTGGATACCACGGTAGGAACTAATAAGAAACTCGTTCAAAAATATAGGGGCCCGTATGTTATACACAAAGTACTACCAAATTATCGTTATGTCATAAGGGATATAGATAACTGCCAACTGACACATCTGCCATATGACGGCATTGTTGAAGCTATGAAAATTCGTATGGTGCCTGCCTAATAATGATGAACAAGATCCACTTCAGTCACCAACTGCAACAGGTCACACAACCTCAGCTGAATGAGCTCAATCATTAAGTCAGATTGGCCGAGTTGTAAAGTACATATATCTAATCGGTCATGTCACCCATTTTATTATACCATGCATTTCTGACAAATGGTAAATGTCCTGCTGGCGGAAATGCAGCCAACTTCGCCCTTGGCTTGGGGCCTTCTTCTTCCGGTTACAGAGAAACGCAGAGGTTGTTCAAATAAAAATAAAGCAAAAGAAATAAATCAAATCGTTTTAAATTAAAAGAAACAAATTGCAATTTAATAACTTTTTGTAGATTTTATTCATTGTTTTGGATACGTATAAAACCGTATATATACATAATTCAGGTCACCTTGACAGTGCAACAAAAAGATAAAATAAAAGATTTAAAAAAACGACTGCGTTAATATCAATGGTTCAAAAAGAAACGAATTTTTTTTAAACAATATAGTTTAAAAACATCTTTTCAATATCAAACTAGGTTAAGTTAGGTTATTGTGAAAAAGCGTCGGGCGCGCGATATACGAAAAATATGGCACAAAGCGCCCGAGTACTAGAGAATGTGAAAGCACAGGCATATTGTGTGGTTTTGGCAGGCATGCTTAACCAACGAAACAATATCATTTCGTTACGATAATCAACGTTAATAAACGAAACGAAGTCATTTCGTTTCGTTTATTAACGTTAAGATCGTCAAATTAACGAAATGATTTCGTTTCGTTTTCTGCCATATCAAAACGAAATCAAATCGTTTATGTTGATTATTAATTTCAAACTATGCTGGCAAAGCTGATTGATGGCGGAGTCATTAAAGGTGAAAGCATTATCCAAGCTGATTGCAACTTTTCTCATGAATTTTGACAGTACGAACATTTCTCAGAGTATTTTTGACATTACCACCAACGAATTACACAAACAAATTACATAGAGTTTGTGTGTGTATGTGCGCTCGTTGTTGCCACCTTACGGCTTCACCATGGCTATAGCATTGCCAGCACAATTCAAACATAAAGTATCACGTTTTCGTAACGTTTTTAACGTTACGAAAGCTTTTCGTTTCGGTTAAAAACGAGATACAATTTATCTTGATAATTTCTTTATCGATAATATTTCGAAGTGTTTCAACGGAAACGGTGGAAATTTTTTGATAAACGATTAGCTTAACGTTAAGGTGCATCCCTGGGTTTTGGTATGCTATATGGAGAAATATAGAAAGAGAATACGTGATTTTTCACAAAACACAAAGTGTTTACAAAAACAAAGCACGTGGTGGTGGTAATTAGTTTTAAGTTGAAATTTTTATATTCTTCAGGTTATGTTGGTTTAGTTATTTGTATACATATATGAAATAATAATTACACAAAAAATATTTCAAATAAAAAAATAATTAACTAAAATAAAATATTAATTATATTTGTTATCGGAGTATTAGAAATTTGCTATCAATTTGTAATCGAAACGTTTTCGTGTTATCGATTTGCTAACGTCGACTTATCGGTTTCTTATGAAACACTTACCTTAAAGCTTCAATATAAAATCGATAACACAAATATCATTCTTCGACAGCTTGTCGTTAAGAAACCAATAAGAATACAATCCTTGCGTTGGTATCTACTTCAAGCAAAGTATGTCAATCAACCAATTTAATCAATAATTATCGATGTAACATTTCAACCATACTACATACAAAGTGTTTACCCATTATGATTTCGAGAGCACTTACCCAAACTTACGTTTGCTTATCCTTAAGGCATTGTAAATAATAACTCAGTTTGAATTTCTCATAATCTATGAATGTATATTCATACTCCACGATTTATTTATTTGTTTAGGTATATACTACGCAAACACGTATTTAAAATTTACAATACGTCACTTCGTATAAAAAATATTTAAAATAATTATTACTATTGAATATATCTATACAATTTGGATGATTTTTTATTTGTTTTAATATTACACGATTTAGGTACGCGGGTATGTAAACCATTTGTTTTCGTAATTTATATCATTTTATACACTTTTGCTATTTGTTCCCTAAATAATTATTGACTTCCGGTTTTCAATTATTTATCCTTATTGATGTGCAAACATCTTTGCACACGGTATTTTTTTGTTATTTGGACTAGATATTTGATGTCTATATGTTCGTAAAGTAGGCTTAAGCAATAATTATTCAATAAGCATTCTATGAGCATTTCCATAACAAACAAGCTAAATTTCCACCGAAGAAGAGATATAAAATATTCTTTGTTTCATACGATACCTCAAAACCGAAACCTTCACCAACGACAACATGCCAATAAATGCCGAATTTCTTATCCATTGTTTCTTTGATAACACGTGCCGCTTGCTATTGAAATAGATGAAGAAAAAGTTTAAACACAATTTAGTAAATCATTTAATACAGATTTTAATACCCTATTTATACTCAGCTGAGCAGAGCTCACAGAGTATGTTAACTTTGTTCGCATAACGGCAATCCGTAACGGCATAAACTAATCGAGATAGATATAGACTTCTATATATCAAAATGATCTGGGTGAAAAAGAAATTCATTTAGCCATGTCCGTCCGTCCGTCCGTAAACACGATAACTTCCTGGGCGCTCATCTCAGATCGTTATTTATAATGAACGAAATCGGACTGCAACCACGCCCACTTTTTCGATATCGAAAATTTTGAAAAACAGAAAAACTGCGATAATTCATTACCAAAGACGGATAAAGCGATGAAACTTGGTAGGTGGGTTGACCTTATGACGCAAAATGGAAAATTAGTAAAATTTTGGACAATGGGCGTGGCACCGCCCACTTTTAAATAAGGTAATTTAAAGGTTTTGCAAGCTGTAATTTGGCAGTCGTTGAAGATATCACGATGAAATTTGGCGGAAACGTTACTCATCGGATGGCGAACACGCCACTTTTAAAAAAAAATTTTTTAAATCAAATTTTAACAAAAATTTTATATCTTTACAGTATATAAGTAAATTATGCCAACATTCAACTCCAGTAATGATATGGTGCAACAAAATACCAAAATAAAAGCAATTTTCAAAATGGGCGTGGCTCCGCCCTTTTACATCTAATTCGTCTAGAATACTTTTAATGCCATAAGTCGAACAAAAATTTGTGAAATTTGGTAGGGGCATATATTCTATGACGATAACTGTTTTATGTGAAAATGGGCGAAATCGGTTGAAGCCACGCCCAGTTTTTATACACAGTCGACCGCCTGTCCTTCCGCTTGGCCGTTAACACACAAAACAGCAAAAATCGATATATCTTTACTAAACTTAGTTCACGTACTTATCTGAACTCACTTTATCTTGGTAATAAAAATGGGCGAAATCCGACTATGACCACGCCCACTTTTTCGATATCGAAGTTTTCGAAAAATTTAAAAAATTGGATAACTCTATACCAAATATGAAAAAAAGGGATGAAAAGTGGTGATTGCATTGGTTTTCTGACGCAAAATATGACTTTAGAAAAAACGTTGTAAAATGGGTGTGACACCTACCATATTAAGTAGAAGAAAATGAAAAAGTTCTGCAGGGCGAAATCAAAATCCCTTGGAATCTTGGCAGGAATACTGTTCGTGGTATTACACATAAAAATAAATTGGCGGTACCCGACAGATGATGTTCTGGGTCACCCTGGTCCACATTTTGGTCGATATCTCGAAAATGCCTTCACATATACAAGTTAGGGCTACTCCCTTTTAAAATACTCATTAACGCCTTTCATTTGATTCCCATATCGTACAACCACATTATAGAGTCACCCCTGGTTCACCTTTATGGCGATATCTCGAAAATGCGTCCACCTATAGGACTATGGCCAGCTCCCTTTTAAAATACTCTTTAATACCTTCCATTTGATACCCATGTAATACAAACACATTCCAGGGTTACCCCAGATTCATTTTCCTACATGGTTATTTCCCTTATTTTGTCTCCAAAGGTCACAGCTGAGTATGTAATGTGTAAAATTTTAATTATGTAGATGCACCGAGGATTATACGATTTTCACCCATTACGCAATGACATCCACTTAGACTACTTATGATTTCGAGGGCGGCATCCTTGGCCGAATAGTCCCTACCTAACGTTTCAAGATGTTTCTCTGGTGTAGCTCGGCAGCATAGCGCGACAAAAGCATCAGTTGGAAAGTCTTCGGAGCTACACCTAGAGCTTCTAGGAAAGTGACGTCAACGAAAGTATGAGTTCGTAGTCGCAGTCCTATAGCTTCTGTGCTGGCATATGGTGTGAGGGTCAGGAGGCGTGGTAGCGGCTGGTGGTCGGCATTGCTACTGTTCTCACATCGGGAATTGTAGCTCTTAAAAACAGCCGAAAAACTGGAGGCGCCCTGTGCCACGAGGGTCTTGAGTATTAATAGATCATTAATAGCAACCGTAAGTCGCCTTTGTGCGTGACCGCCAAGGAGCCACAAATGATTTAAAGAAATTGTGTTCGCGACGATTATTTGGAGTTATCCCTAGGTGAAACTACGCTTTGCCCGAGATATACAGACAGAGGTGTGACTATTTTATGTATCTCTATTTCTTTTCAACAGATGCAGTAGTACCAATTCCAAAGACCAGGGTTAGGTTCGAAGCCTCTCTGGAGTAAGCGAACGAGGAACACTCACTCCGCAAGGAGGAACGGTCTTCGAGATCTTGAGGCAAAAACCCCGGATCTTTCCGAAATGGCCAACATGTTGATTTCCTTAAATACATACATACAAACAAAACCTTTCCTAAATATTTTTTTAAATAGAAAAATCAAGCTTTTTAAAGTAAGAACACCGGCGTACGGCGGCGCGCCACCCACAAAATTTGCTTCGTAAAAATGAATTATTTCGCATTCTAAGCTTTGAGAAATGCCCCACTTGTATTTTTCGACAAATTTTGCTGCGCTCGCCCGAACCGTAGTTTGATCCATGTCTTCAAATTGCCACAAAAGGAAAACGTCTCGCTCAAATTTCTCATAGCTGCAAATCGTTCAGTAATGCCACTAATTACCGAATCAACGATCACAACTTCTATGGTAGCGTCTCTAGCTTGGAGGACCACATTTCTTTCATTAATTGTAGTCAGTAGTTTGAGCCAAATTGAGGACAGCAAGATACATTCGAACTTGTTGATGTACTTGAGAATGCCGGTAAAATGTCCGTATGCTTGCGCAGTCAAATTTGGCTTTTGGCTGAAAGACTATGAAGAGAGCTCGGTACATTTTTTTTGAGGATGTCCCATCGTTGTGGACTGCTGCTGAAAATAGTAAAACATTTTTGTACAACTCTGAAGAAATTTATTGCAGCCGTACAACATTCTGCAGCATCAACACCACATAAATTGAGACTGTGGGTTGCACAAGGCGAGTAGCCAGCATTCGAGTTTTTGTCGAGAATGTAACGTCGTGCTCCGTTGTAAGCTCCTTTCATATTGGCGCTGTTATCGTATCCTTGTGCACGACAATTTTTTAATGGGATTTCATGTTTCATGTTTCATGTTTACCTAGAGTATGGCAAATTACTTACCTTACCAGTTTTTTGGTTACAATCCACGAAAGCCAAAAATCGTTCTTGAATTGTAAATTTGAATTGAAATGGAGTTAGCGCAAAATGAACGTAGTCAATGTGACTAGCATCAGGCATAACACCAACGATAATAGCAAAATACTTGGCTTTCTTGCCTTGATCTAATATAGTTTCCCTCATGTGCTTTGCACAAATTTCTATAAACTCGTTCTGAATGTCTGGGGAAAGATAATGAACTTGTAAACGTTTGTGCTGCTGTTGTGAAATCCTGACTTTCTCCAAATGATCTCTAAATATTGGATCATAATGGCTTATGAGATCATAGATGCCAAAAAATGCCCATTGTTTCGTTCACCAAGATATATACTTTCGCCTTTGCAAGCTAGGCCTCTTTCACCCAAAATAAAATATTGTCCAAAATTATATTATTCTTTCAACTTTTGAGTTTCAGTGATTAGGTGTTAATTGATAAGTGTATCAATTGTAGCCTTCTTTTGAATTAGCTTTTGTAAAGATCGCCAATGAATATAACATTTAACGTGATCTTGAGTATTTTCGTGTGATGGCAGTTGATCGTATAGCTTCCATACCTGGAATTTCGAATACCCGCACAACAAATTTTAGGTCGATTTAAAGTATTGGTGCTTAACAGACGACATGGTAGGCAATAAAAAGCATTGCTACTGGCACTCCACACTAACCAGTCACGCCCCACTTTCTCTCCATTTGGCAAGATTCTGTTTAACAACAAGGTAGGAAATGCCTCGTCATAACAATCACGTGGAAAAATAACAGGGCATTTTTGATGACCTCGATGAATTATTTCGTTGACTTCATCAGATCACAAAAACTCATTATTCACGGTACCGATATCGAAGTCGTTTAAATAATCTGGACTTTGATACAGAGTTGGTGATATTGTTGAAAGACTTTTTCAAGATGAACCTTCATCAGTGTCACCACGAAAACTTTACGATTTCGGATTCATGTAAACATACATTTTTGTTTGATGTTTTTAATGTCTCCTCAGGCCTAGGCAAAAAATCATTTTCAATATTTGTTGCTTTTGAAATTCAGCTTAAAATTTGCACATGGGACAACTCACGACTCTCCTGAATTAAAAAAAATGCCTTAGTACCTTTAAATCGCGGGCCCCCTGAGAAACCCCACGCCCGGGGGAATCCCCCCATTCCCCCTCACCTATCGTCGGGCCATATTGGACATCCACATCGATGGCATTATGCTACCGACTGTTTTTACACCCAAAAATGCTGTGTGTAACGTTAGCTCAGGATCTACATTTTGGAGAGCATGCAATCACAATTGTACCTGAAATCTTTTGCCGGCAGCACTTGGGGTAAAGACAAAGAAGCGCTCATTACCACTTACAAAGCAGTTGGCCGGCCGAATGCATGCTACGCGTCCCCGATATGGTCGGCTAGCCTAAATGTTACTCACTGAAAGAAAATACAGGCCTGCTAAAACACTGCCCCCAGAACCACTACGGGCTGTCTGCTTATGTCCCCAGAACACCTTCTACACAATGAGGCGAGAGTACTCCCATTATGGAGAGAAATGAAATGCTGAACAAACAGTTTCTGTTGAATAACCAGAAACCTGGGTATCCCAGCAGACATCTGATTGAATAGGCCACACCTCCCAGGGGCTTAAGATTGGCATTATGAGGAAATACGGCACCATGCCTGACAAAGAATTGCCCGGTGAATCCAGTTCTTAAAGAAAAATACACAGACCTCGCTGAAGAGGAATGCACTCTCCCTAGGGAAACGCGCGACACTATAGCTAAACTTCGATCTGGGTACTGTAACAGGTTAAACTGTTGCCTATCCAGAATCAACCCCGACACACGCAATGTATGTCCTGATTGCAATGTGTCCCTACATGACACCAACCATCTCTTCAATTGTAATGTGGAACCAACGCCTACACCCCTCTCACTATGGTCCACCCCTGTTGAAACTGCAAGTTTCCTTGGACTCCCGTTAGAGGATATTGATGACAATTTGTGATCGGTTGCTCCTACTGGATGGAGCGAAGCGCTGCTACAACAACAACAACATGCATGTACGGATGAAAAGAGTTTGAACAATCACTTGGCCTTATAGTTACTCAAACATCTGTTGTTTATTTGCGAAGCTTTAAAATAGCGTCTAAAACGTTGATTATGATTTTCACACTTCATCATTCAACACCCAAGTCTCCCGGTTTGACATTTACTAAAGTTATCGGCCCTATCCCAACTAGTCCCTTGGAGTGAATCACATTTATTCTAGCCTATCAACCAAGTTTTAATATCACCTAAACGTTACGGCTCCTGTTACATATGTATGTGAATACGTAGGCAAATATATTTACCAAGTGGTGAAGCAATGCTTTCCCAAGACGGTCGAACAAATGACCAGGTGTGCTACTACTATTTGACAAGCCACCTGTGCTTTCCAGGGTCTGCTGCAACCGCTCACTAATAATACGCTCGAGGAAATTTCCTATCGAATCCAACATACAAAGTGGCCTGTATGAGGATGGCTGCACGAGCATCTTACCAGGTTTCAGCAAAAAACCAGTCTTTGACGTTTCAATGAGCGGAGTAAGACGCCTTCTTGGATACAGGCGTTGAAGAGGTCCGTAAATACTGATGTTCTAGACCGTATAGCGGATTTAAGGGCTATATTTGGCACGACACGTGCATACCGACGCCATTGAATTAATGGAAGGGATATGTTCTATTCTGTTACGGAAATATGATCACATTAAATCGTTCCCGAGATGGCCTTGGTAGTACTTTAATGATGCTTATTACTGGAACGTACCGGATCTATATTCGGCAAAGGACTATCAACACCGATAGCACTCCGCAAAACCATCGGGGATTGTTTTTATCGCTACAGAAACAACAACAAAAGACGGAAGGAGTAGTAGTGACCAAAGCAGTGGAAATCATTGTAAACCTTATCAAGTATCACAAACACACAAACATTACTTGACTCCATATTAGAAAGATGTTTTAGAAAAGTCAAGTTTAATATTAAACAGATAAACAAATTTTGAAGTTTGCAGTAATAAAGAGAAAGTTTTCATAAAAATAAAATAGGTTTCCATGCTCTTAATTGAAAACTTGTATGAAACCGTCGTTTTAAAAAGCTTGATAAACTTTTCTTATATTTAATGAATAGGGAGGGTCATTGACAGGCCATCCCTCTCAGACCATGCATATTTCAGCTTCAAAATCTCACTAAAAAGGAAAATCTTAAGAAACCCTAGGGCAACGGACTGGTACAAATTTCAGAAATGTGTATCAGGAAGACTGGGCATCTTAAAGAGGTTGCTACCGTAGAGGAGTTGGAGGAGTGCAACAACTTCTTCTTATAGGCGCTGACAACTGCGTACAACGCAGCTTGTCCTCTGCGGAGATTCAATGGGAAAGCAAAGCCACCATGGTAGAGTGAAGAGTTGAGTATTCTAAGAGGTTAGATAAAAGAAATTTTTGAGCTAGCAAGTGAAGAGTGCTGGGACGAATACAGAGATCTGTATATCTATAAGCGTAAAATCAACAGGTCAAGGCGGGTTTCATGGAGAATTTCTGTGCCGATATAGATTACTCCAGCGAAACGACGATACTGGATATGTAATGCTGATAAAAAAGGGCAACGACGATTGATTGCGAAGTATTGAAAAGTCCCCTGGGACACTATTTAACACACACTTCCCATCAGGAGAGGATATGGAAGAGTTATGTAACTCAATCCTTATACGCAGCGAGAAGTACGAGGATTGGTGACAAATACCAAAATTGTATGGGCAACAAAAACGTGTGTCATGGTCAAATCGCCGGGACAGTCTCAACTCGATTGAAGTTCATCCAGCTTTAACAAATTGGATCGGCTCCATGTAGAATGATCACATCGCAATGGGGTCTATGCGAGGTAACAAAATCTGTAAACCGAGGAACGCCACAGGGTGGGGTTTTATCACCAATGCTGTGGACGCTGGTTATAAATGAATTGCTTGGGCGGTTCGACACAGGACCAGTCAAACTTACGGCATATTCAGAGGACGATTCAGTCATCATTAGCAGCAGACGCCTAACAACAAGCAGCTCTCTATGGAGCAGGCAATTCGGGATGTACATACCTGGGCATCTGGAGTCGGGTTAGCCCCCAACGCAGAAAACCCCGATCAAACATTATTTATCAGGAAATATAAGGTCCCTAATTGGACTAAGCCTAAACTTGGAGGGGTAACCCAACAAGAACAAGTAAGGAAGGCTAAGTTGAGGTGTAACCGAACATTACATACTGAGCTGAGAGACAAAATAAGGGAAAATCACCATGTGGAAAATGTACCTAGGGCAACCCTAGAATGTGTTTGTATGATATGTGTATCAAATGAGAAGGTATTAATGAGTATTTTAAAGGGGACGTAGGCCATAGTTCTATGGGTGGACGCCATTTAGGGATATCGCCATAAAGGTGGACCAGGGCTGACTCTAGAATTTGTTTGTACGATATGAGTATCAAATGAAAGGTGTTAATGAGTATTTTAAAAGTGCGTGGACTTAGTTCTATAGGTGGACGCCTTTTCGAGATCTCGCCATAGAGGTGGACCAGGGGTGACTCTAGAATTTGTTTGTACGATATAGGTGTCAAATGAAAGGTGTTAATGAGTATTTTAAAAGGGAGCGGGCCTTAGTTCTATAGGTGGACGCCTTTTCGAGATATCGCCATAAAGGTGGACCAGCGTGACTCTAGAATTTGTTTGTACGATATGAGTATCAAATGAAAGGTGTTAAGAGTATTTTAAGAGGGAGCAGGCCATAATTTTATGGGTGGACGCCATTTAGGGATATCGCCATAAAGGTGGACCAGGGCTGCCTCTAGAATGTGTTTGTACGATATGAGTATCAAATGAAAGGTGTTAATGAGTATTTTAAAAGTGCGTGGACTTAGTTCTATAGGTGGACGCCTTTTCGAGATCTCGCCATAGAGGTGGACCAGGGGTGACTCTAGAATTTGTTTGTACGATATAGGTGTCAAATGAAAGGTGTTAATGAGTATTTTAAAAGGGAGCGGGCCTTAGTTCTATAGGTGGACGCCTTTTCGAGATATCGCCATAAAGGTGGACCAGGGGTGACTCTAGAATTTGTTTGTACGATATGGGTATCAAATGAAAGGTGTTAATGAGTATTTTAAAAGGGAGTGGTGGTAGTTGTATATGTGAAGGCGTTTTCGAGATGTCGACCAAAATGTGGACCAGGGTAACCCAGAACATCATCTGTTGGGTACCGTTAATTTATTTTATATGTAATACCACGAACAGTATTCCTGCCAAGATTCCAAGGGCTTTTGATTTCGCCCTGCAGAATTTTTCATTTTCTTCTACTTAATGTGGTAGGTGTCACACCCATTTTGCAGTTTTTTTCTAAAGTTATATTTTGCGTCAATAAACCAATCCAATTACCATGTTTCATCCCTTTTTTCGTATTTGGTATAGAATTATGCCATTTTTTTTTATTTTTCGTAGTTTTCGATATCGAAAAAGTGGGCGTGGTCATAGTCGGATTTCGGCCATTTTTTATACCAATACAAAGTGAGTTCAGATAAGTACGTGAACTGAGTTTAGTAAATATATATCGATTTTTCCTCAAGTTATCTACTGCCGACAGGAGAGGTCTACTTTGTATAAAAACTGGGCGTGGCTTCAACCGATTTCGCCCATTTTCACAGAAAACAGTTATCGTCCTAGAATCTAAGCCCCTACAAATTTCACAAGGATTGGTAAATTTTTGTTCGACTTATGGCATTAAAAGTATCCTAGACAAATTAAATGAAAAAGGGCGGAGCCACGCCCATTTTGAAATTTTCTTTTATTTTTGTATTTTATTGCACCATATCATTACTGGTGTCGAATGTTGACATAATTTACTTATATACTGTAAAGATATTGAATTTTTTGTTAAAATTTGACTTTAAAAAAATTTTTTTTAAGTGGGGCGTGGTCGTTGTCCGATTTTGCTAATTTTTATTAAGCATACATATAGTAATAGGAGTAACGTTCCTGCCAAATTTCATCATGATATCTTCAACGACTGCCAAATTACAGCTTGCAAAAGTTTTATATTACCTTCTGTTAAAAGTGGGCGGTGCCACGCCCATTGTCCAAAATTTTACTAAATTTATATTCTGCGTCATACGTTCAACTCACATACCAAGTTTCATCGCTTTATCCGTCTTTGGTAATGAATTATCGCACTTTTTCGGTTTTTCGAAATTTTCGATATTTTATATAATTTTCGAGTTATAGTCCGATATCGTTCATTTTAAATAGCGGTCTGAGATGAGTGCCCAGGAACCTACATACCAAATTTCATCAAGATACCTTAAAATTTACTCAAGTTATCGTGTTAACGGGCAGACGGACGGACGGACGGACATGGCTCAATCAAATTTTTTTTCGATACTGATGATTTTGATATATGGATGTCTATATCTATCTCGATTCCTTTATACCTGTACAACCAACAGTTATCCAATCAAAGTTAATATACTCTGTGAGCTCTGCTCAACTGAGTATAAAAATACGACAAAGGCATCTGCGCGTGGCTTCAACCGATATGTCGATAGTAAGATTTCGTGCAAACTCCATGTGGAAGAGAGAGCGAAGAAAGCCTCCGCGGCACTGTATGCATACAAGAGGATGCTAGGATGCACGTGGGGCCTATCACCAAAACTCTCTCATTGGGTATTTACGGCAATTGTCAACCATACTTTACTTTACTATAGGCTCCTTCTTTGGTGGACAGCCACACAAAAAAGTACATATACCAAAACACTTGAGGGGATATGCAGAATATCAATGATTAGCATAACGGGAGCCCTAAAAACTACCCCGACAACAGCATTGATTGCTATCCTACACATCACGCCTGCAGACCTAATGGCCAAAAACATAGCATTAGCAACTGCAACAACGATTAAGGCCACGGGGCAGTTTGAGTGCGGGCCTTATGACCACAACAGTATAACGCCACCTAGTATCGGGTAAACGGAATTTAGGGTCCCGTGCCTGAGCTTCGAAAGAAATCTTGGGGCCACAATTGAGCCGGGGGATTGGTTCCAGGGTGCAGAAATGGCAGAACATACTATAAATGTATATACGGATGGTTCCAAATTGATGGAAGGGATCGGTTCTGCTGTTTGCTGTGTCGATCCAGAAATAAGTAGATCCTACAGGATCTGCAGCGTCTTTAAGACGAGAAGAAAGCAACAGAAATTTTTGAGGAAGCGTGCTTAAGCTGCAGTCGTCACAACATATTTATTGAGAGTAAGGCGACGATTAAGGCAATAATCCCACACAGCACTTCATCAAGAAGTGTTCTGGAATTCAAAAAAGCATTCAAAAAACTTCGCTCAGGCGATAGGCCGATGAGTGGACCTCGTGCGGGATATGACCATGTTTCAAGCACCGGCGAAATTTTACTTTTATTCGGATAGCGGCAAGACATTCGTCTACAGGCGTGAACGTGAGTTTTTGGTGACAAAGTTTCTCTCGCACCACGAGTACGACGACGGAGCTGCGCATGGCCACTCCAGTCAATTTTACATTGGTTGATAGTTTTCTTGCCATTCCTTGTCCATTGCATTTCTTGGATGGCGTTAATGTCGGATTTTGTTTTGACGAGGGCGTCAACCAGCTGGGCATCTGCATCAATTCCATTAAAAAATAGGCATTCCAGGGTTGTCTATTGGAGTGTGGGTTGACGTAGCGGGTGCCAAGCCCAGCAACGACCCGCTCATCGGGGATGAAACTATTACTTGCACGTTTATATAGCGAATCGCTTGATCCAACACAAAAAAAATTTTTTTAAATCATTTCGTAGTCTTTGTGAGCGACGTGATCACCTTCTTTATTTGTTCGAGTGAGGTACAGATCATCTACTATGTTTCGCATCTTGTCCTCGTCCATCGTTTGGTTGGGTGGGCAGAATTTCCCCAATACTATTTTGTATCCTTGTCCCCAGGGACCACGATCCACATCGTTGCAAAGCTCTCTCCAGCAATTAAGTTTGTTTTGCTTTATGGCTGCACTGAGAGCTTTTTTTGATTTTTTGAACGCCTCCACGTGCTGGGGCCTGCTGGATGTGCAGGTTGCCAGTCTGTGGCATACCCTACGTAGCTCGACAACTTCATTACTCCACCAGTGTACTTGTTTTTCACCTCCTAATCCCATTTAGTGGGATTAAGGTGTTGCATGCCTGGGTAAGGGAGCTCATGGTCGTTTCTACGGGAGCGTTCGCCGCTTCGGAGCTGTAGAATATCAGTCATGCGGTCGCTTATACAACAGAGAGAAACTTTGTAGTATCAACCTTAGAAACTTTCCCCATCTTGTTTTCATACGGAGCGCTCTACTCGGGGTCGTTAAGGTGGAAGGTTATTTAGGTATGTTCGCTACCCGTAAGATCCTCCGTCCCCCTCCATCCAGCCGCGGTTGACAGCAGGTTTTCCAATACTAATTTAGTATTAGGGATCGAGTATCCAAAGCCTGGTCGGAGCGGGGGTTCGGGGGTTCGGGGTCTTCCCGGTGTTCAAAATTACCAATCCAAGCCGGTCAGGCATTTCTAGCACAACCTTTCTTGGGAGTCAGTCTAGAGCATTCCCTATAAATCAGCCCTTGCATTGAAATCTCCAGCAACAATAACGTTATCAGTTTGATCACGCAGATCATCTTCAACTAGTTGTAGCTTATCTTTAAACCCTTGAATTGGATCAATCGGGGAAAGGTAGCAGCTCACTAGTATGGTGTGCGCCATACTTACCCGTACGTAGCCGTTTCCCGCAACACGGCTTCTTACGCTGGTGCCAGCCTCCACGATCCAGATCGCAGCGGTATCTGTTACGTTTACGTGTCAATGAAGACAGTCACTGGCGCGCATGAGTGCCTCCCTGGATGTGATACATGCTCCACGCCCGGGAAGGCAGTCAACCGTCTGTGACTGGCATAAAAATCACCTTGGCATTTCCTTTCAGGCCGAGGTCTGATGGCCATTCCGTCCGCATTTCCATCAAAGCACTGCTTCCACCAGAGCTTTTGCAGTATGCTTTTCACACAGCCGTTACCGATCTTGCACTTCGCTAATAAGAGGAAGCTGGTAATTATGAACAAGATCTAGAGACGCAAATTTTTTTTTGTTCATAGACAAAGAACCACCTCTACGGCGTCATCTCGAAACGGTAGCATGAAGTAAAAGAGAAACGTGAAAATATGACAGCTAATATTCTAGTTCCTAGGGATGGGACATATGTATGTGACCAAATGGATAAACTATTGCGGATTTATTCTAGCTTTGTGCATGTGTAGACATCATCTTTTTTGAAAAACTTTTTCGATAAGAATAGAGGTAAGTAAAATCTTAAGACAACTGACATGTTTTAAGGTAGTTTTTTACTTTAGCTCACAAAGGCTGAACATTTTAGACTTTTGTTGAAAATATCTCCACAGTTAAAGTTTTTAATTTCAAACGAGTTTTCACACCTTCCCCGACATTTTTCGACATGTATTAGCAGTTTTGAGCTAAAATAAAGAATTACCTGTTTTAGCAGTTGGTCGCCAACGTAAGGTTTTACCCGATACGATATTCGCGCGCATTAGATGGCTAAAGAAACTCTAAAAAAGGAAACCCTAAGGGGAATAACTTTCTCTTTTTGGGTGTAGACGTACGATAAACTGTATCTACTTTATTATTAGTTAGGTAAAGACCTGTAGCCCGTTTCACTGAAATACAAGTCTGTTTAATTCAAGGTTCGTTCGAAGAATTTGTTCTGGTAAAGGTCTAGGGGTCGACTACTAATACGTATCCAAATATATCCGGAGGGGTGTCAAACGACGCGTCTCCATATCGGTATTAATAACCCGAAGGCGGAAATTTTAACTCCTTCAAAAGATATTAACGAAAAACCGAGTCCCCAATAAACCTGTTGTGAGATCCATAGTATTTTTGCGCAGAAAACCTTTTTGCATTAGCGGCCTTTGGCCGCGCTTATAAAAAATTACATTGGCTGGTGCACCAATGAGGTGGGATCAAAATTGAATCTGTGCAAAATCCCTTTGTACACAAAATTTTTTTCAGTGCACTACAATATTACATCAACCACATGAAAATTGCCAGCTTCAACTGTAAATGTCTCCTGACAGTGGTACAATTTTCCTTTCCGGCTTCAGATTATTGTTGTCAAGGTCAATACGCGTCCTTTGACACCCCTCCCGATATACAAGTATGGAAATTCCACCATGACACGACTTGTATGCTTTGTGAAATGGGCCCCTGTACTGTGATTTAAAAATTTACCTCGTAATTGCTCGAATATTTCTCACAAGCCGTTATGCTCATTTCAATAGCCTCAGTTCGCATTTCTTCGTTCATGTCGGAATGCTAAAAAACGTGTAACAGTAATTGAAATAGTCTGCGTTTTATTATTTCTATTTATTTATATTTTGATGTTTTTTAACCTATTTGACAACTTTCGCGTATGTATGTATGTATGCATGTACCTTGACAAGCGGATATGTGTGTACGATTTTCTTTTCTGATTCTTTTTCAGTATTTCCGCCTTCATCAGCCATGTCTGCGTTGTATTCACCTTAGACCAAAAAATCACACTGAGAACGGAGTTATATGATGCAAAAAATCGTATTAAAACAAATGTTAAAGTAATTTCAGCAAACAAACAATTAACGGGCAAAAGTTAATTCGTTAATCGTCTCATTTTGAAATATAACAATTGATTTGTCAAAAGTCACTTTTAAATTACGTGAACGAAATTGCACTTGAAAATACAGGGAAATTCAAAATAAAAAAAAAGTTATTTTGTAAACTTTTTGAATATTCTGATGTTTTTTGATTACATAAATTTCATATGTATCACAGACCGTTTGAACGTTTCACCGTTTAATATTGTAACAGTTCATTAAGCCGACTGTCCGTTTGGGTGCTTTTATAAAAGATTTATTGACTTCAGTGCTCTTTGATGTAACCCTAACTACTTCATTTGGCTATGTCTTCTTTAAATTTTGCTCTCCCCTATGTTATTGCATTTTTGCGCATGCTCTGATCTGCTTTGATTCCTTCTATTAACTACAAATGTAGTTAACATGCTCTCGAAACATTTGCCCTATTAAGCGGTGTTGGTGGATCGCACAATCATCCAAATCCTATTTACAAACATTGACGGATTTAAGCACAAACAACATAGGCGCTAGCGTGATAGAAGAAACGATCTAAACACTGAAGCATTTTGAAATATATTTTTTCTCAATGACCCTTCAAGATCAATTAGGGCAGTATCAATACCTTCGGTTAGCGATAACTGGCACTTCATTTGACAGAAATCGGTCTGGCTCTTTTATAGGAATTAAATTTCTGGTCATATGCCTCGAATCCTTTCCATCTAAATGGAGCTCATAGTAAGGCATCGAAATCCGAAGATCTTTTGCAGGCCCTGGAGGCCGGAATTTTAAGGGATCATTCAGAGACTGTTAAATATGAGAAGTTTACCAAAAACATTTGTATTTCGGTCCTATGTTTTCAAACGATAAATAAAAAATTAGAATAGCTTTAAGCAACATAAATAATTTGTGCTGTATACTTTAAAACACCCCTCTTGTTTTAGCAGTGGCAAGATACCCCATTCGACAAGCACTTTCTCATGGCCATATTACCATGCTCATTATGCATCTTCTTCGGTGCATATTTCTCAAAGCATTTAGCTAACATTGTGGGGGATGTTCAGTACAAGTATACCCTAAAAGCTGCAGTATGCGGCTGGAGTGGCTTTGTAGTTATTCTGGGGAAAATGTAGTTTGATTGGGGAAATTGTAGTTATACATCATTTCTAACTGTACCCCACGTCAGATAGAAAAATGTCTGTTTCCTTTGAAATTGGATCATTGAGATTTGTTACGTCTAATAATATGCCAGATATGGCAACGTACATTTCATATGTCATGTAATTGTTTGATAGGAAAATATTTTAGGATAGAAGCAGTTTTTAAATTCATGTGTGACAGATGTTTTTCAAGATTTTCAAGTTGTTTTTGTTTTATCGGCCTATTGATAAAATAGAATAGAAGGATTTTCAAGTTAAGAATTTTATTCCCAAACATGAGTAAAATAAAAATTAAAATTAAAAAATTATCGCTGTCTCATTCTGTATCTCTTTCTATCACCCGCTGAAGATAGCCGGCCTTATGCGCCGCCGCACTTGTCTTATCCACAATGATCGAATGTACCTAAATTTACATTTTTTCTTGTCACACTTATGTTTCTAAAATCACAACCATTTTGTGGACTCTCTTTTTTTGATTTCGAATTCAAAACTCATTGCCAGTAAAGTGAATTAGCACTATAGGAATATTACATATATGGGAATTGTAAATTTTTTTGTGGCTGAAAAACTTTACAAAAGTTGAAACTGTGCTTGTGGTCCCACTTTATTAAAAAATAAAATGTCAAATAAAACTACCGTGGAGACAGTGTAGGTGAAAACATGAGATTTAATAAATCTTAAGAGTTAAAGCTCTAGGTGGAAATATGCTAATTTATAGCATTAAATAAATTTTGACAACCTGAACAAAGGTATGTTGTTGCTGTAGATATGAGCCAATCATATAGTATCTAACCTTCATTTTTGACAAGACAAGTTGCCATATGCAGACATTATTCGAGATTTAATTTATTGTGCAAGATTTTACATTAAATAGTTTCAGATGCCTAAATCTCGAATAAAGCTCTAAGTGGAGATATGCATATCCCACCTAGAGCTTTAACTGAGAAGATTTAATAAATCTCCTATTTTAACACAATATAGTGAACTGAATTTTACACAGTTGTCACATCGGTGTTAACAAAATTTGGCATGATAATCAAATTACAAATGATGTATGTAGATAATATAAGAAAATAGTCATGATAAAGGTATAACCGTTTCTGACATTATTCACGTTTTTCCGCAATGACAAAAAATTTAAAATTTCTCAGCTTTACACATCATAGTTATGCTTTTTCTCAACAAAAACAAATTTTAATATTTTACTTTGCTTATTTTTTTATATAATTGTGTTCTGAGACTGATTTTTAAATTTTGTAGTGCGCAAACATTTAAAAAGATATCATGGCCGACCAGAAGATGGAACGGTTATACCTCGTAAGTATTTTTATGATGTAAGTATTTATGCTTTTAAAACGGTAAGTTGAATAAAAATACCTATGAAAAATTCCAAAACATAATTTTTTTAAGGTGGCAATGCTTTTTCAACATTTAATAAATTGTATCTCTGACAACTAACACATTTTATGACAAATATGTTAAAGTTGACGGCCACCGTGGTGTGATGGTAGCGTGCTCCGCATACCACACCGTATGCCCTGGGTTCACACCCCGCGCAAAGCAACATCAAAATTTTAGAAATAAGGTTTTTCAATTAGAAAACAAATTTTCTAAGCGGGGTCGACCCTCGGCAGTGTCTGGCAAGCGCTCCGAATATATTTCTGCCATGAAAAGCTCTCAGTGAAAACTCATCTGCCTTGCAGATGCCGTTCGGAGTCGGCATAAAACATGTAGGTCCCGTCCGGCCAATTTGTAGGGAAAATCAAGAGGAGCACGACGCAAATTGGAAGAGAAGCTCGGCCTTAGATCTCTTCGGAGGTTATTGCGCCTTACATTTATTTTTATTTTTATTTTAAAGTGGAATTACATTGTTTTCTTGTATCTTATGCTAGATTAGGCTTTTATTTACAATTTTAAAACCTTAAAATTCGGAGATGGCCTACATATATACATATATCTCAAGGGGCCCAAACAACAGACACATCCTAGGGCCTAATTCCGGCTCTGTATACAATAAACTCCATTGGCTATATAATCTACCCTGCGTATGTGCTATTACCAAGTGAAGTTTACAAAATGTTTTCCGCCTGAAATGCTTTTTAAGGGACGCAATTGCAATTATTAGGGTAGCCAAAAAAATAAATAAAATTTGTTCCTTTTGGTGTAGTGAAAATAATGTTGTGGTATCCAAAAAGATAGCCTGTAAACATTTAAACTTTTTATTTGATTTCATCGCGATTTGAGTTTTTCCAAAAAGTTTACTCGCTTATGGGACACAATTTTCAAAGCGTGCCACCTAACACAAATTTTAACGGGATAACTAAAATGTTTACCTTGTTTATAGAAGGTCAAATACAAGCATTTTCTCTATACCTCGTTTTTTTTAAAATTGCGCAATTTAGCTCCGAAGAGATTTAGGCCAAGCTTCTCTTCCAATTTGAGTCCTGCTCCTTTTTTTAAGTTTCCCCACAATTGCTGTAGAACCCGTTTTATTAATGAAAAAACTGTTTTTGCGTGAAAAGCGGAGCACGCTACTACGCTTTGCAAAAAAATTGCGAATTTAAAATGGAATTCTCATTTCTTCTATTGGTCATAACTTTTGAACAGGTAAACATATTTTAACCATTTTTGGTTTGAATAAATCGTAGAACTATTCTTTTAACACAAGCTTTTGAATTTTTACTAGAGCTACCATTTCTTGTACTTTAGCAGTATTTTCTAAACTTGTCCCAAAAACTTAACATTGCTCACTTTTTTAAATCGATTCAAAAAGTAAAAATTAAGTAAATTCTTATGCTGTAAAAAATAAAACGAGATTTTCAAATACAACCTAGAACAGTTTCACATATGTACATATATTTCCGTTAAGAAATGGGTGCGTGTACTTATGTATGTACGCGCGTGAGAAGTTTACTTCCTTGAAATTTGAACTTAGATTTGAAAAATCAAATAAATAAATATTTTTTTGTATATTAAGTGTAGCATAAACTTCGCGAATAAGTCGAATATTATTATTTTTAAATTATGTCCACTGCCATAGCATCTTCCGGTAATGACTGATTCGGAAATTCAGTTATCAGTGGCTTATGATAAAAACGGATACCTACACCTGCAGTCAAAATCTTAATAGTGGGCATTAGTGTGACCGTTATTTTTTTTTCGTATTTTCACTTGGCAAACCCCTTAGATTTATTCCAAATTAGAAAAAAATTATATATAAAAAATTTTAGATCATTTGCATAATTATTGGGCGTGCCTTGAGCCACCAAAGTTTGCTAAAAATGCTATTTTTCTCACTATGGCTCGCTTTAATTGTTCTTAACTTCAGCAATATTTATTTTATAGAAAAACTTTATTCACAAATATTCTAGGGACATATCTGATGAACAATGTTGCTCTGTATTAGTTTTCTTTAGCATTAGGGGGACTCATGAAAGCATATAAACTTATAAGGTGTAAAATTATATCCATTTATACACGCTGTTATATGAACGCACCTAGTAATACTCTTGATAAACTTGATTGTTTATCGGCTGTATTATTGCCGAACAAAATTTTTTTGATTGTTATACATATTAAAAAATGCCAAGATTAAGTGAAAAATCAAAACTAAAACGAATTTACTTGCTGATGTTGGAGATTTCTGATGAAAATGCCTGCTGTAATGTCTGCAAGGTTGCATTCCTTTGAGTTTACCGCGTTTACACATTGAAATGTGCGCGTTAATTTATACAAATTGTGTAAATGATACGTTTACACACTTTATAAGGCATTTATACGGTTACATGAGTCCCCCTATTAATATTTAATCCAGAAAAAACCAAATTAAAAAATAACTGCGAAATTTTCACACATCTTCGAATTCTTTGCATACGAACATATTGTAACGAATTTACTGCAAATCCTCTAATCCCCGTGGAATACACTGAAAGGGTAAAGATTCAGAGCTTTATAAATGGCATACGGGACGTCGAAACAAAGCGAGCTACATACGCAAATCCAAAGCCAACATTCGCAGAAACGGTGTCACAAGCTCTGATTCAGGAAACAGCGTCGCTTCTGTGTAAGCCAGCTTCCAAAGCACGCCGTGTGGAAGTAGAAGTGCCAGAGTGGGTAGACACAATATTGGAGGTGCTGAAAGGATCGCAAAAGCGGAGTGGAAGTGTTATCAAATGCTTCAAATGCGGGAAGCCCGGTCACATTGCACGTCATTGCGATCTTGGTCCTAATAGTTCCAACAATGTGGGTGGACGTAAACGCAAAGCTGGAGGAGATGAGCAAGCGCGTGTCAGATGTAAAGAACGAAAACTTGCCCCCTTGAATGTCCTGTGATATCTGTGTCGCAAATTGGAAGAAAATCGAGCAGTCTTGCCGTCGAAGGAAAGCTGGATGGCAAGGAGCGTGTACTGACTGTAGATACGGGCGCATCTCATTCCTTAATCCGATTTGACTTGGTCAACAGGAGAGTAAAACCGTTACCTGGAGCAAGGTTGCGTACGGTCACTGGCGAGTATAACCAAGTCCAGGGAGAAGTGATATGTGAAGTCTTAATTGGAAAGGTCATGGTTCTACACACATTTATTGTGGCGGAGATTGTTGATGAAGTCATATTGGGAGTGGACTTCTTGGTTGGCCATGACATCAAGATCGATATGCAGAGAAGGGTGATTCGTTATGAGAACCAGGATGTGTCACTTAACTTCAGTTTGGAAAAAGGGTTCAGCAGTAATCGAGTGCTGGTAAAAGAGATTCGACAAAAACTACAAAAGTCAAAGATCGGGAAAGTGTTGATGGAACGACTGGGCCAAACAAATCAAAACCAAAGGTACCTGTGAGAAAAACACTGGCATTGACAAACCCTAACGGACGCACTAAAACGACTGAAAGAATATTCCAGAAAGAATGCAAGGGTGGTTTAAAGCCAACGCGCACTACTATTGTGAAACGTCAAGACGATACTGATGATGCAAAGTCAATCCGTCAAGATCAAGCTCTGCGAAGTAGTTCTTCAATTACCAAACAACAGAGTGCGAGGGAACGACCCAGGGTAATGAGTAGTAAGATGAAACACAGGTACGACAAGAAAAATAATTCGGAAGGTTTCCGGGAGGGAGATTTGGTACTGCTATACAACCCTCACCGGCGGAAAGGTGTCCCATCCGAAGTTTGGTGCAGTTGGGAAGGCCCGTACAGAGTTGTGAAGAGGATCAGTGATGTCATCTACCGCATACAAACAATTGGGAAACCAATTGGGAAGGGTGGTTCATTTGGAGAAGCTAGCAGCGTATAGATCGAGAGATTTGTCTGCTCGGGACGATCAGACTTAGGTGGAGGGCAGTGTTACGAATATTAGCAACACTAAGGGGTACTGTCATCTCTAAGCCGATGTTAAACAGTGAAAATTTTTCTAAGCGGGGTCGCCCCTCGGCAGTGTTTGGCAAGCGCTCCGGGTGTATTTTCTGCCATGAAAAGCTCTCAGTGAAAACTCATCTGCCTTGCAGATGCCGTTCGGAGTCGGCATAAAACATGTAGGTCCCGTCCGGCCAATTTGTAGGGAAAATCAAGAGGAGCACGACGCAAATTGGTAGAGAAGCTCGGCCTTAGATCTCTTCGGAGGTTATCGCGCCTTACATTTATTTTTTTTTATTACTCACGCGTGAATGAGAAGATATAAACATAGTTGTGGCTGATGATTTTGTAGCTGATAACTAACTAGTAAGTTCCGGAATGGAAAAGCCTACAAGTATGCAACGAGAAATCAAAAAGTATAAAAGGCCGCGACAGTAGAGGCGCGAGAATTCAGTTTCATTAGAGCTATCAATCAGTTTGAGTGAAGTACTTTAATAAAGGCTATTTTGCATTATTGAAGAGTGGAGTTATTTATTCAACAGTTTAGTGATTCGAACTTAGCAGAAGGTTGCAAATAAGAGGATTTGCAGTAAATTCGTTACAATTGGTGTGAGAAGAAGAATTGTTGAATAAATTCCATAGTTGCAGAGCACAACAAGGACATGGCGAAGTTAGGTGAATTAAGGATCCAGCAACTGAAAAACGAGTTGGAATCCCGTGGATTGAATACAACCGGCAATAAACTCGAACTTCAGGCAAGACTAGGAGAGGCAATGGAAGCAGAAGGAATTAACGTGGAAGAGTATGTCTTTCATCTTGATGGCGACGAGACAACAACAAAAATTGAGGAGAAAAATTAAACATCGCAGACAGTTACGAGCAAAGACTTCAACATGATTTTAGCTGCAATATCTGCTCAACATCGACAGTGTCATCTCAACTGGCAGAACAGAAGACATATATGGAATCCCAGGAGAACCGTATAACATCCAAGTTGGAAGAACAGAAAACACACATGGAGTCACAAATAGCAGAACAATTAAAAGAACAAGAGACACGTATAACATTTCGACTCGAAGCACAGGAACAGCGAACGAAGTTGGAGGCACAGGAAACAGAAGTATCATCGCAGCTGGAGGCTTTTAGTGAACGACAAGATAAAATGGAGGCCGAAATGGATGCTTTGAAAGATCGTATACAGGAGTTGCAACTAAATCGCCCAGCAGTTTCAGCAAGCAATCCAAAGGGAAAACACCATCCTTTGACGGTTCTGTTCCTTTCCAGGTCTTTAAGTTACAGTTTGAGAAGGCCGCAACACTGAACAACTGGAATGCTGAAGATAAAGTTGCTGCACTGTTCATGGCATTGAAAGGGCCTGCAGCTGAGATTTTACAAACCATTCCAGAAGGCGAACGGAACTGTTATGAAGCATGGATGGACGCTTTAGAGAGACGATACGGAACTGAGCATAGGAGACAGATATACCAAATGGAGTTACTGAACCGCTTCCAGAGGCCTGGTGAAACATTGCAAGAGTTTGCGTCGGATGTTGAAAGGCTGGCACATTTAGCGAATACATATGTGTAGACGCAATTATTGATTCGTTTATGTAGATACATAATGATTGATTTGTGGATGTGCATGATATCACTGTTTAGCATCGGCTTAGAGATGACAGTACCCCTTAGTGTTGCTAATATTCGTAACAATATTTTCATATTGTAATTATTTGCAACACAATTGGTGCAACAGTTTACCGTTAGTTCTTACTGAGTAGCAGAGCAGAATATTATTTTTTGTTGTTACTTAACGACGACTACATTGCACTTATTGTCGTGCATTGAAAGTAATTAGACATGTCATCAAGAATTTTGCGTGAAAAAATTCATTTGTTAGGCTATTTTTCTCCTTCCTTAAGTGAGTGTAAACTACCTTCTAACAAAGAAGTTATGAAGGTATTATTTCGAGCAGTAAAATTAAATTTACGTGAGAGTGCTAAATTAGTGATCGAAGAAGTGAATATTTTTTGGGATAAAGCTCGAATCTCCACTAGAACCAAGCAACACTGCAAAACAAAACTTGACGATTTATATAATGCATGGAGGAAAGTGAATAAAAATTCTAAAATAAAATCGGAAACGCAAAG
This sequence comes from Eurosta solidaginis, assembly GCA_029619165.1. Lineage (NCBI taxonomy): Eukaryota > Metazoa > Arthropoda > Insecta > Diptera > Tephritidae > Eurosta > Eurosta solidaginis. The sequence continues at coordinate 35,771 of JARSSU010041344.1, forward strand.
AGAAAGAGAAGAGGCGTGGACGTCGAAGTTAGATGACTTATTTGATATAGCAAGTGCAAATGCACTGGACTTTATTAAAAATTCATAGGACAAATTATTTTTGGAGAATCAAAGGAAGAAAGGTAGACCGGGGCTTATGTATGGCATCGATTACAAAACCGCAGTAAGTGAAGAAAGAATGCAAGAGCGTCAGCAAAATCATTTAAAACGGAAAGAACAGAATGATTGTGCATTAGCTGCTTCTAGTAAGAAGAAATTGTATATTATTTTTAATATAGTATAACATATATTTATTTGTACTCTCTTTATTCAGATGAAACAGCTGAACTCTCTTCCTGCAGTTAGGAGAGCGATATCAGCGAAATCGCTGCTAGCTATGAGGTAAGTTCAAGGTTATAAATTATAAGTAAAACGTGAGAATGAAACTATATAAAACGTAGATGAGAAATAATTGAAACACACAGGGTTACCTAACAAAATTGTAACCAGAGCACTTAATTCCTTTTTAGCAGGTCTTGGGAGCAGAAGCTGTAATACCAACGCCAGCCAAAAAAATGAGGATTTAAAAATATAATGACTCCAAAACTTGCAGTCGCTTTAGATGTTTGCAAGGTCAGTGATCGAAAAGCCGTGCATTTAATTATATCTGTGGTGGAAGCAGTCGGTCTTGAAGTACAAAATAAATTATAAATAAAACGTCTATACATAATGCAAGGGAAAAAATACGAGCAGAACTGTTCAAAAATATAAAAGAACGTTTCAACAAAAACAAACTTGGTGCAATTTGTTTGCACTGGGACGGAAAGGTGTTACCAGCTCTTACTGGGAATGAAAAAGTTGACAGACTTCCAATCATAATTTCATGCGGGCGTACGGAGCAACTACTTGAAGTGCCCGCATTTAAAAGTGGAACTGGCAGAGAGCAGGCGTCTGCTGTTTGTAAAGCTATATTTGAATGGGGACTTTAAAATCATATAAAAGCCTTGGTGTTCGACACAACTGCCGTAAATACAGGCCGTTTTAATGGAACCTGTACGACTATTGAACACAGTCTTCAAAAGCAGCTTGTTTGGCTACCTTACTGTCACCACATTTTGGAATTCGTATTAAAAAGTGCCTTTGAAGTAAAGATGAGCAAAACCGAAAGCCCAAATGTAAAAATGTTTGAGCAATTTATCATTCTGGAATGGAAGATAATGATGTCAAAAAATATTTAACAGTAGATAAAGGTAAAATAATTGAATTTGTGAACGATGCGATCAAAACTAAACAGCGAACAGATGATTACAGGGAGTCTCTTCAGCTAACACTAATATTTCTTGGCAAGACTCCACCTATTCGCGATGCAGCTTTTCGCGCCCCTGGGGCTGTACACCATGCGAGATGGATGGCAAAAGCTATATACCGCTTAAAAATATTTTTATATTTCGACGTGAATTTGATTTGTCAGTAAAAGGTAGGAAAGCTTTACGTAATATATGTATTTTTATTGTTTCAATATATGTTGAGATGTGGTTCTCTCCTTCTGCTGCACAAGCACCATACAGAGATTTCCAGCTTTTGAAAAAACTGGATTCTTTTAAAAAAATTGATGCTGATATATCTCAACGAGTCTCAGTTCAAAATTTAAATGTTATGCATGTTATTGAAAGCGGAAGGGATCAGTTCATTTTTTCTGAGCCAAACAATTTTCTTCTTCGCTTTAAAATCAATACAGCATTTTTGAAAAATGATCCAAGTTTATGGCCTGCGGATAGTAGTTTTAAAACTGCTCTTCAAATTGTTAATGACATTCACAAGGTAAACGATACAGCTGAACGAGCGGTGAAATTGATGGAAGACTACAACCCAATGCTCACAAAAGACGAGGAACAAAAACAATATATGTGACCCGGTCTGTGAAAACGTGGCTGCAAACAGCTGTTTGAGGCATAAGCCACCATTTCATAGACCGGGTCACATATATTGCAAGTAGTCAAAAACTATCAAAAACAATTTCCTATGAGCACGAAGGAGATTTTATTACAAAATTTTTTATAATTACACCATTTAATAAAATAAATAATCATCAGGCAAAGAATGCGAAGATATGTGAAAATTTCGTTGTTATTTTTTAATTTGGTTTTTTTCTGGATTAAATATTAATGTTAAAGAAAACTAATACAGAGCAACATTGTTCATCAGATATGTCCCTAGAATATTTGTGAATAAAGTTTTTCTATAAAATAAATATTACTGAAGTTAAGAACAATTAAAGCGAGCCATAGTGAGAGAAATAGCATTTTTAGCTAACTTTGTGGGCTCAAATTATGTGGGCCATTAATTATGCAAACGATCTACAATTTTTTATATATAATTTGTTTCTAATTTGGAATAAATCTAAGGGAAGCGAAAAAAAATGTTTCCATATAACTTACGTTCACACTAGTGGGCATACGTAAAAAAGAATGGATTAAAAAAGTACCTTTAATCGCTTTCAAAGAAAAATGTTACATTTCCCTCTTATAGCCCAAATTCCATTTTTCTCTCACAATGATGAAATTACAACTTGGCACAAAAATAAATCATTGAAAGGTAGTAGTTTTATTAAGATTTTTGTGAAAATTTATTATAATAATTACCTCATAACAAGTTTGAAAAACACTTTGGTAAATATGTACATTAGATGGGAAAAAATGAAGGGAAAAAACTGCAGGTGCACATCCAGTTTCTGAATCTATGGGTCATACTGAGTAATATTGTCCATGGCACAATATGTCTGAAATGAATTTCGAGCCTCTCTAATTTTGTAAGAAAGTTTTATAACCCAATCCGAATTTGACATTTATTTTCATGTATTTTATTTGTGAGAGCCGCTATTTGCATTGGGATATACAATTTTCTAACAAAATTAGGGAGACTCGAAATTCATTTCAGACCTATGGTCCCATGGACAATATTACTCAGTATGACCTATAGATTCAGAAACTGGATGTGCCTTTTCAACTATAAATTTGACCCACCCTAATGTACATATATTTGTATATGCCTATGTAAAACATATGTACATACATATATAATGATGTGAGAATATACAGAATGTATGAATGTTTTTGTGTTATTACAAAAACGAGCATTTACAAAAGAAAATAATTAATTTGTTCCTTAACACCTCAAAAAAGTCGAATAAACATATCCGACCACACTAATCCCAATTTTCCTCAGATTCATAAGTGGCATCATCTTTACCGGGTGAAGATCCACCACATGCACCCACTTCATCGTCCGTTGCTATATTTTCATTATCATATCGCGCATCATCCCATGTTCCATAGTCATCATCGTAGCAATCATCATAATGACGATAACTCGATTCATCCTCATCATGTTCTGGTAAAATAATATAATCGCCTTTTACTTCTATATCATTTTGCTTAAGCACACAAAGTAACTCATCCATTGTAGCATCAATATTTTCAATATAGTCCTTTAAAACAGTGAGTGGAACTTGATAAACACCTAAATCCCGATTAAAATATCTATCTACACGTTGGCAACGACTGATTTGATAACGCGCTTCATCCAACAATTTCTCTTCCTTACTACGTTCATCAATATTATATGGAAAATCCACTGCAAATATTTCCTTGTATTGAAAATCTGGATCTGGATTACAATCAACCCGAATTTGGTTACAAAGTGGTTCAATTAACGAATGATTGAGCAGATCACGACGTACAAAAATTGCAATTTGTGATACATAGCCGATCTCTTTTTTGTCTGGTGGTGCATCACCTACTCCTATAATAGCAACTTTATAGTTTGGATATTGTTGACAAATATTTAAGGCCCACTCCTTGAATTCGGCACGTGTCCATTCAAATTTGTGATCATCGTGTCGGAAACCATTTGGCAGCATTGTAAAAAGTACATTGAAGTCTGAGTTAGGTGTTGAAAATATGGCGATTTTCGGTTGCATAAATCCGAAAATATTTTTAGGTACGTTCTCCAAGGTTTTCGGATACAAGTGTTCAATGCTAAATATTTGAATTAGAAATTAGATATGTACATATGTATGTGTGCAATGCAATACTATATTTATGCCCATTCTTGCATTTACCATTTTGCATTTTCTAGAATAGGATTCGAAAAAGTGGCCGCATTTTGCAAATACCCGTTTGTAAATCTCGAATCATGTTTTTTGTATCCTCCTCGGTCCTTGCGTGTACTCCGCTTGACACTTTTTAACTAGACATAAAATAAACAATTTACAATTTATTTTAATTCGATCCATCTTTGTGGATAGATGGACATCTGAAGTTTACAATTGAATAGTTTTTTTTTGTTTTGCTTGTATGACAACCCTGTCGTAATACAATCCAACAAGTGGACAGTTATTTAAAACAAAATAAAATAATTAAAAAAAATATTTAAGTTAAACGGTTTTATTCAAAACAATACTTACATTAAGTAATAATAACTCTAAAAGCTAGGTCCTAAGTACTAGTCATCACATCAATCTAGGGCGTTGATCAGACATTTAAATAAAAGCATTGGGCGTACGAAATTTCTAAAAATGTGAGGCGTAGCATAACCCGATTGTGGTGCAGTTGGTCTTATATATGACTATCAATAGAATTTGCCGCGTCCAACGCTTTTATTTAATTGTCTGATCAACGCCCTAGATTGATGAGGAGTGTGATGCCTAGTACCTAGGATCTACCTAATTATTTTCTAGATTTTAGTATTATTATTACTTAATGTAAGTATTGTTTTCAATAAAACCGTTTAACTTGAAAAAAAATTTTTAATTATTTTATTTTCAAGTTTTTAGTCTTTATTTAAGAAAGAGAGGAGAACAAACCTATCTTACCTGTTAACCTTTACAATGATTTGTATGGCTATTGCGAAAATAAATGTCGAATTTTGGGCTAAATGCTAAAATGCGGCCAAATTGCTAAATGCGAGCATGAACACTTATAAAGTAGATGCATAGCTGCCATATAACTTACATTTCTAAAGCAATAACTGCATCGACATTCTGTAACTCTGCGACTGATGCATCGATACTGCCTTTAAATAGCTCCACACGTAAAGGACCCTCACGTTTTTTTAAATAGTCCGAAACAAGTGGTTCAGCTTTAAGCTTATTACTCCTTAAAAGATCTTCGTTAATATCGACCTGAAAAGGATAATGCATCTATGTTTACATATTAGAGCACCCACAAAATATATGGTATTTGCAAGATGTTTAGCTCCACAAACAATTCCTGAGAGATTGACCATAAAAAGATTTAGACATCTTAAGTGAAAAAAACCACGAAGATAGCGCGATTCATCTTAAGAAACAAATTTTCAAAAACTCATAAGTAACCTCTATCTTTTAAAAATTTATGTAACTAACCGTTAAACGAGATTTGCATCAAATATGATGTATTTCATTTTAGTTAGGTCATAAATATAATAGATACCACAAGTGTGATATCTTCACCATAGACGTCAAATTAATAACTGACTCTATATGACAATCGAGGTCTCACCCTGTATTTGTTTATATCATCCGCTGAAGATATGCAATTATATGCGTCGCCATATTGAACATCCTGTCAAAACACTAAAAAGTAGCCATCTTAAACAGGCTGCTGACGGATAAGATATCACCAAAAGCAAATCCTTAGCTGATATGCTCTCGAGACCGACGTGTGATACAGATGATCACCAATCATTAATTTGTATATGTGCTTTCTATACAGATTTACCTCATAAGACATCTAGCGAACTACGAAATGAGCAGTTAAAAGATGATTACCTAATGAAAGTCATAAATTCTTTAGAGAAGGGCGATTAAGATATTGCCTTATGGAGCAATCGCGGTTACCTCCTCAACGTCAGAGTATTATATCGTTATGCAAATGACGATTCCGAAGAGGCACAACTGGTAATACCGCCGCATGAACGCGCAAATATCTTGGAAGAATATCATGACAAAAGTACTGTTGGTCATTATGGTCACTAAGAATGTGAGAACCTGTGTTGAATGTCAACGTTATAAAGCAACAAACATGAAACCTATGGGTTTACTTACTTTGAAGTTGTTGCTATCGATCTTTTCGGCCCGTTGCCAAAACAGATGATATCAGTGGATATTCGTGGTAGAAGACATCGCCACTAGGTGGGTTGAATTATTCCCAATGATAGAAGCCACAGCAGAAGCTTGTGCAGTAACGCTAATTAATGAATTTTTTCTTCGATACGGTGTACCAAAACGACTTAAGAGCGACAATGGCGTACAATTTGTCTCGTCAATCATGCAAAACATAGCATACGTTATGGGAGTACAACAGCTCTTCACGCCTGTTTATCACCCTGAAGCAAACCCAGTTGAAAGGAAAAATAGGGACCTCAAAGCCCAGTTAAGTATATTTGTACAAAACGAACACAAAGCTTGGAACAGCAACTTATCTACTATCCGTTTCGCATTGAACACCAGTAAGTGCCAGTCAACTGGTTACTCCGCAGCATACCTCACTTTGGAAGAGAACTTAGAACTTTGACGATGTAGAGCACGACATCAAAGCAGTAATTGAAAGCGAGAATTTATACCGCAGATTACGCCATATTTGAATAGATTGGTTGACGCCTTTCAAAACGCAAAAGAAGTCGAACAACAAATGCAAGATCGCAACAAAAATTATGTTGATAAGAGAAGAAGGTCACAAGGAGATATTGATGTGGGATCTGAAGTTTTAGTAACTACACACGTACTGAGTCAGGCAGAGAAAGTACTACTTCAAAATTCGTACCAAAACGTGATGGTACATATGTTATTGTCCGAAAGATAGGCACGTCAATTTACGAAATTGCAAGTACATTCGAACCAAGCGCACCGGGTATCTGCCTTGACGCTATATAGAGGCAACGAGGAGAATAGATATCCAAAAACCAATACAACCAATTCTGAAGAGAGGAGACCCAGGAAATCCTAAGCAAATTTGATGATGTTTGAGAGTGTATCCACCCAACATCGAGGGGGAGGATGTAGCAACACTATACATTATAGTATTGTAGCGTGTATTCACCAGGCATGCTTAACCAACGAAACGATATCATTTCGTTACGATAATTAACGTTAATAAACGAAACAAAGTCATTTCGAAATGATTTTGTTTCGTTTTCTGCCATATCAAAACGAAATCAAATCGTTTATGTTGATTATTAATTTCAAACTATGCTGGCAAAGCTGATTGATGGCGGAGTCATTAAAGGTGAAAGCATTAGCCAAGCTGATTACAACTTTTCTCATGCATTTTGACAGTACGAACATTTCTCAGAGTATTTTTGACATTACCACAAACGAATTACACAACAAATTACATGGAGTTTGTGTGTGTATGTCCGCTCGCTGTTACCACCTTACGGCTTCACCATGGCTATAGCATTGCCAGCACAATTCAAACATAAAGTATCACGTTTTTGTTAACGTTTTTAACGTTAACGAAAGCTTTTCGTTTCGGTTAAAAACGAGACACAATTTATCTTGATAATTTCTTTATCGATAATATTTCGAAGTGTTTCAACGGAAACGGTGAAATTTTTTGATAAACGATTAGCTTAACGTTAAGGTGCATCCCTGATTAATTAAAACAAATATTATATACAAAAACAAATCCTTTGCGTTTTTAATTCAACAGGAGGTTTTATTTAAAAATAACGTTTTAGTAATGTCAAATTGAAAATATAGCATTGTTGAAATGACATAAAATCGCATTTAATTAACATTGAAATAATTTTAAAGTAACATGGTTTCAATGTTGATTTAAAATATCTGTATTTCCAAATGACAACTATACCAAGATTCAATCGACGATTGATCAATGTTAAATTGAAACGATTTTAGGATTGAAATAATAATTTGGCATTGTTATTTCATCATGAAACATGCTTAAAACAAATATATCAAACCTTTGCATTAACAATACTTCGATGTGTAACTGACTCATAAAACGGCCATTCTCATTGTAATCTGTAAAATTTCAAAATAACAATTGTTATACTTGATACAACAATTTTCAAGGTAGGCTGACTATCATCACTGTTTTTTGTTGGATTCACCTCGTTTTTGTTGAGATGCCCTGTTTTTTCCCTCAGTGTAGAGCTTTAAGAGTTTGCAAGTGTAACCGAGGCTCTGGCGACCCCGAGCTCTTCGTGGATCTAGAGAGTGGGACGACGGGATGGCCTAGAAGGTCGCATGTGGTCATAACAATCGTTCCCGAGATGGTCGGGCTTGGTACCGGAACGTACCGGATCCGCACCCGGCAAGTGACCATCAACATCGATAACACTCCCCAAGGCCTTCGGTTCCTAGGGTTGGGACATATGTTGAACGCCTAGATTATCTATTATTTTATTGATTCATTGTAGATTAAAGCATGCGTAAACGTGATCTAATACTCTCAATTGTTATCCGTTATCATTGTCGTTGTGAACACGAACATTTTGAATAAGGAATATTAAAGCATATCTCCACTTAGAGCTTATTCGATATTTAGGCATCTGAAAGGTTTTGACGTTAAATCTCACAAGTTTTATGATACAAATTAAATTTCGAAACGCAGAAGATTTAAGGTAAATCTTCAATCATTTGTTCAATCATTACAAATATTTCAGATAAGGTAACCCACAATTCATATGTAATGTAATTTTTTATAGGAAAATATAAGGTAGGAGCAGGAGGGTTTAAATTCGTGGATAAAAGATCTTTTTTAAGATTTCCAAGTTTGGATTTTCATTGCCAAACGTTAGTACAATCAAAAATGTATCTAAATGTCATACTCAGGACATTTTTTTGCTTTTTGAAATGTATGCGAAATTTAAAAGTTTTTGTGGCTGAAAACTTCAAAAATTTGAAACCGTGCTAGTGGCCCACTTGAGAGTTTTTTCAAAACGAAAAAATAAAACTTTTTATAAACCTGTAGTGTAGACAGTGAAGGTTAAACTATGAGATTTTATAAAACTCACAGTTAAAGATCTGGGTGGAGATATGCTATTAGGAACGTTTACACATGCCTTAGACCTGGTTTACATATAACGATTATTTTCATTTTCGAACTTAACTCCTAATCGTTAATTATATAACTAGATTACCACATAAATTTCCCTTCTATAATCGGTAATTATAAGCAAATTTTAGAGATGCGGATTCTTTTTCATAGAAAAGTTTCCACCTCTAGAGTGTACAAACTCCTAAATGCAAGCTCAAAATAAAAGAGAAACGTGAAAATTTTACAGAAAATAATATTTATTATTATTATTCGTCAAATTTTCCCATTTCTCTTTTAATTTGTGCATGTATAAACGTGGTCTTAATCTACAATAAATCTTCAATTTATAACAATATATTGTAATATTTGTATCATGTTATAAACTGCCATATCAACCCATGGCTCAATTATATGGTTGGCTCATCTCATCAGCTGGTTTTATTTATTTCATTTCATGTTCGATGGGATTGTCAAAAACAGATGGCAAACTCAAATGAAACCAACACATTGGCAACATTTTCTTAAAACATACAAAAACTGCTAAGATTTATGTTTCCATTCCATACCATTCGCACCAACACCAACACGCAGATTTTGACAATCTGATCTAACATATTTTGGTTTTGTACAGATGAGCCATCCATATAGTTCAACCATGATATCAACCAATAATCATTGTTTACTATTGCCGTCTTTCTGTGAGTTTTACAGCTCCGGCTCACGCTCAATTCTCACGGGAATGCTCTGGATCATTGAGAGACTTGAGAAGCAGATGTCGTGAAATTTTCGCACACGTGAAATGTGATAGGCAGATGTCGCCGCTGTTTTTCATTTAACTCATACGGCGAAAGGCTAAGCAGCCACATCTATTTTTGAAAAAGTAGGTTTATTAAAGGCAGCGTTGCCAAGCTAAAAAGAAGTAATTAACAAATTATCTGGCTCACAAATTGAACCAGACTTCTATCTGGATTTATCTGGCTCAAATTGTTGTTGTTGCATTTACATGCAAAATTATTTATCTGGCTCGGGATTTTGCCACCGGATGATAGCTTATATAGTTTGGCAGCTTAATTGAGGTTATGTTGCGAATAGAGTGGAAGGCACTCG